>PVJA010049009.1:0-13822 GCA_004027025.1 Myocastor coypus
TGGACTTGTGATGGGCATGTAAGTTGGAAGATCATTTAGCACCCCATTCCTTGTTCAATTATTATTCAATTATAAATAAAACAAACAGGATTGGGGAGATAGCAGTCTAAGGACCTGCCTAGAAAAGCTCAACGACCTAGGTTCGATCCCTGGTATTCCATGGCATGCTGGCCTGAAATCCAGGGTGTGCTGTGCCTGCCCTGTTCGGGGCTTGGTGGTACATGCCTGTAATCCCAGTGCATTGTTGCAGTGTTGAGACCCTGCAACAAATAAATAAATAAATAAATAAGCAAATAAAACTACACTGGCCCTTCTTCTAATCGAATCTTGAGCTTTGAGACAGCGCAGCCATCACCCTGGTTGTGCTCTGCAAGAGGCTCAGGTTAGGCTCACCCGCAGAAGCTGGGCCAGGATTCTGTTGCACAGAAACTGTGACTTAATGAATGCCTGTTGTCCTCAGCAGTGGCAGTGCCTTAGAGTAAATTGTTTATAGCGGTAGATAACTAATGACTCCAAGCTCAGTCCCCAGAGATAGCCAGTGTGAACAACAAAGTAGTTATTATTCTACCATTTTGTTAATTCTTATGCTAGACTCAAGTACATGTAAATGTGTACATATTCACCTGCTGCTTCTTACGAGAGACCCACACCACTCCATTATACTGTGGAACAGGCGATTTTAGTCATAGGCTAAGCCATGACAGCTCTCCTTATTAGTAGAAAATCAACTCATAATTTTTAAACTGACAAGCCAACATTTTATGTTTTGATGGACATGTGGATGGCTCTAACTTTTCTACATTTTAAACAACACTGCATTAGCCATTGTAGTAGATAGCATCTCTGTGCCCCTTCTGGTTCTAGCTTATACCTCAACGGACTTTGCTTTTCTTTCTTACGTAAAATGGTAACTAGCTCTCCATGGATTTTTAAAAAAATATTTCCAAAGAAACAAAAATTTAGGGGCTGGGGGAGATAGCTCCATGGCACAAGTGCCTGCCTAGCAAGTGCAAGGTCATGAGTTCGAATCTCGGTCCCACACACAAAAAAAATTAGAGTCTAAAGAATAAGAAAGGTAAACTGCTGTGATGCTTGCTTAACTTGAGGTCACTGGCATTAGTATTTGTGAATTTGTTTTCTGATTAAGTTTGGCAGTGACTCTACTAGCAGTAGTTTCTCAATGTCTTATATGCATTCTCAGGTGGAGACTGAGAAATCTCCAGATGAATTTGCCAAAATCCTATTACTTGAAATAGTCTTAGAATCCCTGTACAGCATCATCTTATTTCATTGTGACTATTTCCTTATTTTGTATCAGCTAAGAGAATAAATAAAGGTGTGGAAACACCTAACAGAGAGTCTGTTTTTTCATTGCTTCTCCAGAATCACTTGACTGAATGGACATTATGTGGCATGAAGTAGGAGGAATTTTAGGAGTCTTTTTATTTCATTTGGTTTGTTTTTTTTCTCAGTGCTAGGAACCCAGCCCAAGACCAGAGCTTTGTCACTGAGCTACATACTCAGCCCCAGAGAATGATTAAAATTCATTTAATGAAATCTTAGGAAATCAAAAATGTAGTCTTTACTTCTGAATGTTTTTTCTATCCTAAATAAGACATTGAAGAAAACCAAGCATTTACTGCTGGCTCCTCCTTGTCACAATTTGGCCAGGAATTAAATTATAAAATTTATCTGAGGGCCGCAGAAATACCTTGGTGGTCTAAGCACCTGCCTGACAAGAGCAAGATCTAGAGTTCCATCTCCAGTACCACATGCCATGCCAGCCTCAGAGCCCCAGGTGCTCTAGGCCGACCACCATAACCAGGCATGGTGGCACATGCCTGTTGTCCCTGGGAAGGCTGAGACAGGAGGATCACTCTGAGTCCAAGCTGCATAGTGAGACCATGTGCCACTAAATAAAAACAGAAACAAGTAAAAATTTATATGAAAGTACTTGCTTTAGGCCTTTCTTTAGCTATGCACAGAAAGCCCTCAGTGTGCTGGTTTCTCCTTCCCTTGCACTTCTGGTGTGACCCACAATCTGCAGAGCACAGTCACTTTCAAATGACTGGCAGGCTGATCCTGAACTTTGTAAATGCCTATGCATATTACTACTTAATAGAAAAAGAATGAAGTTCCACCACAATGTGTGTGCCTAGAAAGCCTATGCTAAGTGAAATAAACCAAACCCAGAAGGACAAATATCATATGTTTTCATTATGAAATATCTACAACAGTCATATTCAGAGATACAGAAAGTCGGAGTTATCAGGGACATGGAGGTAGAAAAGATGGGCAGCCACTCCTGATTGGCTACGAAGCTTCTTTTTGAGATGATGGAGAAGTTTTGGAAACAGTGGCGATGACTGTGCAACCTTGTGGCTGCAAATGATGCCACTAAATTGTACACATCACAGAGGTCAAAATGAGCCAGGTGTGGTGGTAATGCCTATAATCTCACCACTTGGGAGGCTGAGACAGGAAGACCAAAACTTCTAGTCTAGCCTGGGCAATTTAGCAAGACAGGTGGCAAAATAAAAAATAAAATGGTCTGCAGATAAAGCTCAGTGTGAAGGGCCCTGAGTTCAATCCCTAATTCTTCAAAATAAAACAAGCAAACGAAGAGACATTAAGATGGCATATATTACATTTTTTTAGTCTCTCAAGTATGAAAGCATGAGTACAGCCCCAATTATTTATCCAAAATATAAAAGTTCTGAAAATTGAGATATGTTTTTTATTGTTCATTTTATGACAGAATCTGACTTGATCTGAACATATTTGGCTGAAACCCATGATGTAAAATTGAAATGAGTAAAATGTCATGGGATTGACCTGCTATAACTTTTTCTTTTTTTAAAAATTTTTTTAAAGAATTTTTTATTTTATTTTATTTTATTTTTTCTTGTTTCAGAACCTTTGTTTATTTATTCACTCATTTTTATGGCCGGCTCAACCCACCCCGAGGGCAGGGCTGGCGCAGCATGTGGTGCCGGGGATCGAACTGCGGTCCCTGAAGCCGCCCAAGCTTCCCCAAGCAGGCACTTTAGACCACTGAGCCATCCCACCGGGCCCCTATAACTGTATATACTTAGCTTTCTAAATTTTTGTGTAAAAATATAACTGTTTTTTAATCACATTCTATAGGTATTTATTAGAATATCAATGATTGATGGAAAATAACAGTTCCATATTAAGTCTAAGGCATCTGATATTAAGAAAGATAGTGGTGTTAAACTTAAGTACCTATGTTTTGAAATAATAGCATCACTTCTCTTCTGGAAGGTTAACACCTGGAGATGGAACTCTAGATCTTGCTCTTGTCAGGCAGGTGCTTAGACAACCAAGGTATTTCTCTAGCCCTCATATAAATTTTATAATTTAATTCCTGGCCAAATTGTGACAAGGAGGAGCCAGCAGTAAATGCTTGGTTTTCTTCAATGTCTTATTTAGGATAGAAAAAACATTCAGAAGTAAAGACTACATTTTTGATTTCCTAAGATTTCATTAAATGAATTTTAATCATTCTCTGGGGCTGAGTATGTAGCTCAGTGACAAAGCTCTGGTCTTGGGCTGGGTATCTGACACTGAGTAAAAACCAAACCAAATGAAAAAAAAAAAACAAAAAAAAACTCCCCAAATTGCTCATATTTCATGTCACAAAATGCCCATTCAATCGAGTGATTCTGGAGAAGCAATGAGAAGACAGACACCCTGTTAGATGTTTCTGCATCTTTATTTACTCTCTTAGCTGGTATCATCAATCCTACTTTAACCAAGACCAGTGATGGTGTTAAGGTTTGTATCTAGATGTCCCTCCAAAGCTTCATGTGGCCACGGGCGAGGATGTCTAGAATTTGTGGCTGATCCATTGTCTAGTGCTGGAACTATGGATGTGACTGCTGCACCCACCCTGGGGAAAGACAGCCTCCTCTCTGGTTCCTTTTTTGCTCTTGTTGCTTTTACTGCCTTTGCCTCCTGGAGTTGCTGCCCTCTACCATGCGTCACGTTGCCTTGGAGCCAGCTGAGTATGGACTGAAACCTCCACACACTATGAGCTCAGTATCCCTTTCTCTCTTTAATTTTGGGCATTGGGTATTTTGTCTCAGCAAAAGAGAAAAACAACCAAGACAGATGGTGAATCTTTCAGAGCTCTCAAAGATACAAGCAGCCTGCTGTAGCATGCATGTCATAGGGTTGCCATCACTGAACCAGAAAGAGTAAGCCAAAGTTCTGTGACTTTTCCTATGACTTAGAATTCTTTTAGAAAATTTTTATTTCCAAGTTAAGCCTGCACAATTGTTAAGGATAGCAAAGATCAATCAAGAGAAGCAGAAAAGAAAAAATATTTGTGCATTCACTTTTTCCAAGACACTATGTCTCCAAATATAAAAAGACTACTTACAGGCTTGAGTTTGCAATGGCTGCTTACTTGCTTTCATAGTCTCAATGATAAGAATGGTTTAAATCATTTAGGAGGATTTCAGGAGTGTTGCATAATATGCAGAAATGTTCATTAAAATAATTTTAACAAGTGACTACAAAATGAAAGTTTAAAAGGTCAAATTTATAACTTGATACATTTTTATGTGTTGATTTACATTCTTCTAGGACCCATGTATACTAATAAGCGCTATGTTCATGTTCATTTTTTACTACTTAGAATATAACTTTATATCTTAAGTTATTATAGCAGGTCATGCATGTTATTATGCATTTTAATGAAATTTGGCCATAGTTATAGTTTGTTCAGCAAAATTCTGTGTAACAAACATATTTCCCTGTCTGCTTCCCTCAAACACAATTATAATGAAAACTGGAAAATACTGCTTCCTTCATAACAACACATTTTCTTGGCGTACATGTTCTGGAAAATGAGCCTCACTTACATTGAAAAATTTGGTGTATATTCTTGGAGAAAAGTTTTCATATACACTTCTGAGTTTTGTTTTTTCCTCACTGTAAGAAATCATTTTCACCTGGGTCTGCCGTGCCAGTCCCACCCCTGGGGCACGCTGAGCCGGCAACTGAGGCTGGGCATGGTGGCGCATGCCTGTAATCCCAGCTCTTGGGAGGCTGTAAACAGACGGATCGCTACAAGTCCTATATAGTGGTGAGACCCTCAACACCCTGTAGACCCTGCCCTGAAAAAATTTCAAAATATAATTGTACTCTTTTACAGACTCATGGGAAAAAATAGAAATCAAGAAAAACAAACTTGAGACAATTGGAAAACTAATTATCCCACCCTCAAAGTTAACTTTTACTATAATTTTATGTTGATAAATATATGTGTACACATTCACACATATGTATGCACATATACACAAATAATTTTTAATAGAAAGATCTTTATAATTTGCATCTCTTCAAGTATGCAATTATCATGCTACTACATTTCTTCTGTATTAACCAATGCAAAGTCTGTTTTGAAAAAAGTACTTGTTTATTGCAAAAATCTAAATGATATTAAAATATATGTCACAAAAAGTAAATATTATCTTCTACCCTAATTGCAACCTTATCTGCCTGAAAAGAGCTCATAATTTGCTAAAAAGTCTCATCTGAATGTCTAATCATGGTAATAGACTTAACTTCCAATTACTTAGAACGTGGGTTGTGGAAGAATTAGTTGAACCACGGCTCCAGTCAGATGATCCAGTGGTGGAACATTCTATGGGACAAGCTGCTTGAGCTCCTTCAGCCTGACAGCATCCTTGTATGGTAGGGAGGGAAGGAAATTGAAGCTGTTCCTAACTCTAATTCTCAGAGATAAACATTGCTATAAGATTGGGGCATATTTTTCATCTCCTTCTTCATAAATGTGAACTTTCCTTACTTAATCTTTTGAGAGTCTTAATGTGATCATGTGCTGTCATTCTGTAACCTGTATCCTTCCATTAGATCCCCATTAAACAACAATGCCTTATCTGTTTCAGAAAGTCTTTTGATAATTGCATGTTGATTTTTATTGTTTGTACTGTGTGTTTTTTTTTTTTTTCACCAATGAACCTATCACTTCTCAATTTTCTTTTTTTTTTTTTTAAATGTATTTATTACAGGGTCTACAGGATCCACAGGGTCTTACTACACAGATCAGGCTTGCAGTGATCCTCCTGTTTTCAGCCTCCCAAATGCTGGTATTACAGGCACACACAACCACAACCAGTCTCAGTCACCATCTCAGTGCGCCCAGGGGTGGGGCTGGTATTTCATTTTTCTATATTGTAAATTAACTGCAATGGCTGTGTGTCTATATGTTTTTAAAAATTTTATAAGATGAATTACTAAGAGACAAATCATATTTTTAAAGTTGTGTAACCATAATTATTTTTTCAGGTTTGCTTATTCTTGTTCTATTTCTTTTGTCTTTTATTTGTGTAATAAATGTTTTTCCCAGAGTGTAATTTATCTTCTAAATTTGTTGAGAATATCTTTGCCAAACAAAAGTTTCTAATTTTCATGTATTAAAATCAATAATTCTTTTTTTTTGGCTCCAGAGTTTTGTGCTTATAGTATTTACCTATAATTTGAAATTTTAATCTGTATTAAACTTTATCAGTTTTTGACATTATATTTCTCCCTTTGTCACTCTTTTTCTAAATAAAATTTCCAAAGTTCTATTTTAGAAGTATCTTACAAGTTTTGTCACATACTGCTTTTAATATCTTAATTTAGTGGGAAGTTACTGAGAGATTATTTTGGAGTTTCTGATCATTGTTTATGTAAATATTACTTATTTATAACATATATATATACATATATATATATATATATATATATATATATTTTTTTTTTTTTTTTTTTTTTTTTTTTTTTTTTTTTTTTTTTTTTTTTTTTTTTTTTTTTTTTTTTTTGTAGGGATCTCTCTGTGCAGCTTGGACTCACAGTGATCCTCCTGTTTTCAGCTTCCCATGTGCTGGGATACAGGTGCATGCCACCATGCCTGGGGAGCCCTGAAGGCTCAGCATGCCCCAGGGGCAGGGCTGGTGTGGCATGTGGTACCAGGAATAGAACACTGACCCTTGTGCTTGCTTAAACTGAACATTATTATATTTTTACCAGATAATTATTATATTCTAAATTATTCTGCTTTTGTGACTTTACATAGATTTTTTTTCCCCCTACAGAACATATGAGGAAACAAAGTTCCTGTCTGAGAGAGAGACAGGAGGTGGTCCCAGGTGGGTGTTGCCCAAAGAAACCTTCGTTTCTTTTCTTTCTTTCTTTCTTTCTTTCTTTCTTTCTTTCTTTCTTTCTTTCTTTCTTTCCTTTCTTTCTTTCTTTCTTTCTTTCTTTCTTTCTTTCTTTCTTTCTTTCTTTCTTTTTTTTTTTGCAGTACTGGGGATTGAATTCAGGACCCTGCTCTTGCCAAGCAAGAGCTTATTCTACTGAGCTATTTCGCCAGCCCCAGACTTTCTTCTTTATCCAATTCATTAACTTTTTTTTTGGTAATATGCAGGGAGATATAGAATGTTTATTTTTCATGCTTATAGGATGAATATTGATGCTTATGTAACTCATTAGTCATATTGTTTAAATTTTATGTATATTCCTTGTTTGTTTTTTCGATTATAGAAGTGTTTGGATGCATAAAAAAAGGATTTTTTTTTTTTTTTAGAAATTATTTTATTATTCATCAGCCTCATTCTGATTTTGCTTAAGTGTCAACAGAATAGCTCAAGACTCCTCAGTAGTGGTTCCTACCCACTCAGTGGCCTGAGTGGTGGGGGCTGCAGACCAGTGTTCTGTGGCTGGCTGAACACTCCAGTTTTCAGTAGGGAACTGCTGAATGGGCCCAAAGGGCATCTGCATGCTTTCAGACCAGTCTACGACCTCAAGCTGAGCAGCAGTGAACTCCGGAGCTGGTGCAGTCCATTCACCCTGAAATTCCTCCTTGGTCACAGCCTTTTCAGCAGCAGCCTGCTCTTCCTTTTCAGTCTCTTCAGGATCCCGGTAGGAGTAGAGATCAGGCATGACTTCCCATGGGTGTTCACGGGAAATGGTGCCACGCATGCGCTGCACTTCCCGGGCCAGCATCCACCACATCAGACCCACAGAGTTAGCTCCCTTATTGTTGCACGGGATGGCAATGTCCACATAGCGCAGAGAAGAATCTGTGTTGCCCAGAGCAGTGGTTGGCGGATTGACATAAGATGCCTCCGAGAGGGGCTGGAGCTCAGCCCTGGAGTCAGTAACCACCAGCAGACATTGCTCTCGGAAGGCTGCTGGGATCTGGTTAGTGAAGGTTTCAGGAGTGAAGCGGCCAGCAATAGGAGTAGCTCCAGTGGCAGCAGCAAACTTCAGCACAGCCCATTGGCCGGTGTTCCGAGAGGATATGACGCTGACGTCAGCAGGGTTTTCAATGCTACTATGGCTCGAGCTGCCAGGAGGAGCTTCTCCCAAGTCCGCTTCAGACATATGATGTAGATTCCATCACTTTTCCTTTTGTAGATATGCTGCTCCATCTGGAGATCCAGGTTGGTGCCACCTAAGTGGGTTCCTGCAGAAGGGAACTTCAGGACATTGCTAAGTTTTCTGTTAAGTTACAATGGGAATCAAGAACAACGTCATATGGACCCCTGCCTCCGTAGTATGGAAAGGGTGGAAGCATATTTTTGATAAGCATAATCATTAACATTTTGCTTAATAAAAATACCAAAAATATTTGTCTTTTTAATTATGTAATAAAAAAGCATATTCTAAAGATATAGGTTATAACAAAATGGCAAAGAAGTTTAAATCATATAGATCTAAGAATTTTTATACTTTTTCCATAGTGAGAATATATTTATGTTAATTCTAGAAACAGTCCACATGTAACTTAAAGGTCATGTTTTGTTCTGTGGGTACACAACCCTGAACTTGCTTATTTATCTTATATTTCATATATTGTACTCAGCATAACTTGGGTACTTACTGGTTCATGAAAGTACTAAGTAGGCTACCGTGCTGGTCCCCCCATCCACCCCCCAGATGCACTGAGACTGCAAATGAGACCTGGAGTGGTGCATGCCTGTAATTCCAGTGCTTGGAAGGTTGAAAACTGGAGGATCACTATGAGTCTGTCTGTGTAGTGAGACCCTGTGGACTCTATCCAAATACAAAAAACAAAAGCAAAACCAAAAAAGCTCCTAAAAACCAAACCAAATAAAAGCAAAAATGAACAAACAAAAGACTCCAAAGAGTACCAAGTAAGTTTTCAGAGCATATGCACTGATGTGGTTACTCTCAGAGTAGTGTTTTAAGAAAATGGTTCACTTTGTTCCTATTTTTTCTGTCATCTTTTTTTCCTGCTACTAATCATTGAAAGTGGAGTTGGAGTAAAAGCATTTTTAATTTAAAATGTTAGCAATGTCACTGAGTAGTGAATCTCTATGAGAAGTTATAACCTTTTGTGATAAATTAAAATGAAAAACTGAATTATAAAGATATATCATTAGGGACCAATGTTCATTTGTAAAGTGGCATTATTTTAATTCTCTAAAAATTTCTATCAATCAAAATTGAAGTAAAAATAGAAATCGATAAATTTACCAAGGATAATAGCATCTGAAAACACAACTTCTAACATACTGAACTCTTAAAAACCTTTATGCATAGTTGATTTAAAGTATTAAATAAAAAGGAAACTGCCAATCAACCTAATAGCTTAGAACTGGAGCTCTGTAGACCTTGTGATGGAAACAGTCTTAAACTCAATTTGCTTTTGCTGGATTTTTCCCAGCTTTATTTTGTTTCACAGGAAATGGCATTTTTCTTAATACTAACAAAGCAATTTTTTGACTGATAAAGATAATAATAAATACATGTTGGAACAGTTTGTTGTTTTAAAAATATCATGGATGGGAAGCATGCTGATTTCTACAAAGATTACTGTGTATTACAGATATGCTTACATTCTTTTTAGATAACTTTTCAATTAAACTTCTTGAAAGAGTGCAAATACCACAGCATTTCAGTTTATAAAAATGATTTTATTATTAATACAGCACATTAAGTTTTTGGATTTGAAACAAAACATGAAAAGTAACAATAAAGCAGAGTTCTAAAACAGGCCAGATTCCTTCATGTACAGCAGCAGACTATGTCCATTAGCATATTCTACAAATGAAGTTCTCCTGCATCCTATCGGTCATGATTCTGTCTGGGTCTAGAGGGTGGATATCAAGGAGCTAGCAGTAGCTCAGTCCCACAAGTGACACCTGGCCACCAGTAAGCATCATGGACACTGTCCATGTACATGATATACTAGAACTTTGTGCGATATCCTATCCCCAAACTGTTGGAAGTTCTGGTCATATATTTACCAGTCCAGTATTTATGTTATGTTTTATTCTTAGTAATTCTTTACTACCATGGAAACCTTTTCTTGTTGATATCTTTGTATATACTAACCTATTCAAATACTGTGTGAGTACTCGGAATTGATCACAGAGTACTCACACAATATGATCATATTCGTCTATATGATATATAACATTCTGGCCTCTAAGTTGGATTTATGATTTAATTTTAATGTTGAAATATTGTTTTGAAATATTTAACTTAAATTATTATTCAGTTAATTTTCTGAATATTGTTTATACCTGTTTTACGATTCATACTGTATCTTTGACTTCCAATCTGTTTATAAGACATATAAGGTATATTGCTCTACTTATATAAGGTATATTTTCTCTTTTATATAGTATTAGAAACTTTAAAAAGACAAATACGTATGTATATGTATATGTATATACATGTATATACACACATATATGTATACACAAGAAAGTTAGGATAGATATACAGCTACTTTGTCTTAGTTCATTGAGAATAAAAGTTTGTACTACTATTGTTTAGACAAGATATAAGGTCTGCATCTTATTCTCTGAATAACTACTATGAAGACGACAATATGCATGGTATTAATTATTGTAACCATCCTACTAACATGTTTTGAACTGTTTCGTTGCTATTTTATCTTTTTTTCTCATTAAAATGAATAAAAATAAAGAAGAAACAAAATAAAAAAAAATAAATACAATAGGCTAGTAGGTGAGTAACAGCAATCAGCACATTGCATATTGCTATGTTCTCAGTAGTTGTTCCAAGTACAAGATACAGACACAGAACATTGTCCAAAATTACTAGTACCAAACCTTTCCCCTCAATGAGCCAAGAGAAACCATCTGGATAATTGTCTTTTTTAAAAAATGTGTTCTAGTACAGGGTCTACAGGGTCTCATTACATAGATTGAGCTTGTAGTGATCTGCCTTTGTTCAGTCTCCCAAACGCTGAGATTACAGGTGTGCTCCACCACACTGGATGTCAGCCTCTGTTTCAGCGGGCATGGCATGCCAGGGATCGAACTCCATGTACAACTATCTTAACTGTCTTCTTTCTTTCTTTCTTTCTTTCTTTCTTTCTTTCTTTCTTTCTTTCTTTCTTTCTTTCTTTCTTTCTTTCTTTCTTTTTGTGGTATTAGGGATTGAACTCAGGACCTTGTGTTTGTCAGGCAGGTGCTTATGCTGTTGAGCTATACCCATGGACTCTGTCTTGTGAATATATATATTTTTTCATGTTTCCTTCCTTTCTCCTTTCTCCCATTACAGTTTGTCTGTTCTTTTGAACAGTTTCTTCCCTGTTCACAACACCTACTGTGTGTTGTGCATCTTTTTTACTCTTTCAGAATCTCACACTAGGTAGACAGTATAGGTGGGAGAGATAGCTCAGTGGCACAAGTGCCTGCTTGGCAAGTGCATGGTCATGAGTTTGAGTCCCAGCCCCACACACAAAAAAAGCAAGATAGGGAGATAGTGCAGTTCACATATGTGATCTGGTTTACTGCACTTGCGAGTATGGTCTTGAATTGCATCCATTTATCTATAAAAGTCTCGCATTTATCTTTCTTAATGAGTAGTAGTCTTCCAGTGTCTAAACATACACCTCTTTTGTTTTCTTCTTAACCTATTCCTTGGTTGATGAGTGTTAGGGCTATTTCCAAGATTTAGCTATTACAAATTGTGCTAATATAAACATGGGTAGCAAGTAAAATTTTTGTTTCACTTTTGAAGTGGGAAATAAGTTTTTCTACCTAAACAAAAATTATATTTATAAGTTGTTGAAAGACCTTGATCTTTGATTTCTTCCTAAAATATTTTATTTGGAGATTGCTAGAGCGACTTTTGAAATTAAATAACTTTTTTCTCAAAAAGAACAAATGTAGCCTTGTCAGTCAATGTTCCAAGTTAAATTAAATATGCAAAGTGAAAAGGATGTGGGAAAATGAAACTAGATAACAAAGGAGACAATACAGGAAAAGTTAAAGATCAAGTGAAAGGGAAATTATTCTTAACTATTGATTTTGTTTCTGAATGTTGTAAATAAGTAGTTACACAACTATAGTGCTCTAGTCCTCTCCCCTGTCTTCTGATCTTTGAAGTGTGTCACTCTTTCATTTTCCCATTCAACGGTCTGACATGCAAAAGCTTTGTTCCGACAGTTTAATTTAATCAGTGCCACTGGTTCAACGAGATGATAAAATTCCCTGCGCTGTACAGCATCCAGCATCCAGCTTTGTTATCTGATACTGTTTGAAGCTTCTCTCATGAATGCATACCGATAACACAAGAACTCCAAACATGTCATAAACAATATATTAATGCCCTCATTGGAATTCCATTAGAAAAAGAAGTGGATGAAGTTTAGACCATTCATGTGGGCCAAGGTAATAAAATGTAATTTGGACTAATCTTCCCCAAGAATGCTCTGTGTTTGAAGCTATCTCCCGTCGCATGCTAAAGTAATTGCTCCTTGACTGCACTGCAGCCTTCTGAATCACGGCCTTTGTACTGAAGCATTTTGCAGGTGTCTCACCCAGAAGCCGATCTGCTCTTTGTTCTAATAGAGAGACATCTAAACTATCAATAATAAAACAAGCAGTGGTGCTTTCATGAATATTGTTCATCTAGATTGGAATTTGTGGACACCTGAGACAGGAAGCTGAAAGACCAAGTGCAACAGAATGCTTACTATCTAAAATGATCTTTTCAATTATAACACGCTTAATATTTGCTAGCTTAAAATATGTGAAAATATTAAAATTAATGAAGCCTATAAGCTTGCTCAATTTAGGAAATTCAAAACAATTAAAAGATGAAATTTTAGTTTTACAACTTAATAAAATATGCTTCAATTGTTTTAGTTTTTTTTACATCTATTACATAAATGGTATTTTAATAGGTTTGACAATAAAAATGGGTAATGTATTGTGTTAGTTACTTTTTACTCATTGATGGAACAAATACTCAACACCCAAAATGAAGGAAGAAAAAGTTTAGTTAGCTCACAGTTACTGGAGGTTTCAGTCCATACTTGGCTGGATTCAAGGCAGAGAGGCACAATGCAGAGGCCAGCAGTTCATAGCGGTGGGACAGCAACAATATGGTGACAGAGGCAACTGACTAACCAGGGGAGCAGACAGCAAAAGAGATAGTCTGTCTCTCTGTCTCTCTTTATATTACATTCAGGCTCTCCACCCCAGGCTGTCCTCCTTAGGCTACACCCATAATCCTATCAGTACTAAAACACATAATCCCAGTGGATCATGAGTCAAGTCTCAAACTCTAGAAGTCCATGCCCCATGATTGCATGAGGTTTGGGGGGACAACTAGACATAAATCATAACATATATTAACCATTGTTAATCAGCTATTCTTTTTTGAAAATCTGTAACATATATATTGTTGCATGTTGCCCTGTTTCTGATTTTTGTCTTTGTTTTTGTTTTTAACTCTTCAAAATAAAATAAAATAAAATAAAATAAAATAAAATAAA
>PVJA010049010.1:0-13916 GCA_004027025.1 Myocastor coypus
GAGCTGGACAGCGAAACCCTCTATCAGCAGAAATAAGGTAAACTAAAAATAAAATAAAATTTACCTTACGCTTTTGAAGTCGAATAGTATTGTAAATTAATTTCGAAATGAAGGCTTAAAATCAATTCACAGGACTGGGGTGAGAGCTCAGCGGCCCAAGAGCCCACCTGACAAACACTGGGTTTTCAGTTCATCCCCAGGATGGCAAAAAAGAAAAGGAATAAGGAAACAAAATCAATTTAATATAGTACTCATTAATGTAGGATATATTGCTTCAAGATGTGGCTTTTTGCCTTAAAAAGTATAACATTTTTTAAAAAGTATAAGCAGTTCAATATTTGTCAATTTTTGATATTGCAATTATATTTTGGGTAAGTTCATTAAATTTTGAATTCTAATTTTCTATCATTGATATTTTGTTTCCTGTTGATATTGTAATACTTTGAAATTCTTTTCCTAACGTTAATGTAGTTTCAAGGATTTAAGAACCTTTTCAGAGATGAGATATGCTTATAAAATTTTGAAAACATAACACGTGTAGACTGTATGCTATCAGTTATAAGACCGTTCCCTAAATAAGTTCATTGCTCCTTAGCTGTTTCTAAAATGGGATCCCATATCATATATTCTAAAAATTCTCAATATTCAAATTTTAAACTAAAACTGAAGCATCTATAGTAGCACTTTGTTTTTAAGAGAGTTTTTAAAACGATTCAAAATGGATTTCAAGAAAAGCAAGAAAGACTTCCCCAAGAAAGATTCTATTTGATTAGTATGAGAAGACTGTGCCCTAGAAGTTTTAAGCCATGGCACTGAGAGGTGAAAGCTGCCATGGCATTTATTTGACTACTTTAAACACATTGCTATTCTATTCATGATGGAAGGGGTGCCATACCTCTGATGAACAGTGAAACTAAACACTGTTTTGGAAGATTCACATGTAACTTCAGGGAGCCAGGGAGATAGTTCAGTGGAATAAGTGCTTGCCTGGCAAGCACAAGGTCCTGGGTTTGATTCCTGGTATCAAAAAAAAAAAAAGCATGTGTAACTTCAACATGGAAATACATGCTGCTGGCATTATGAAATATGCAACTGAAATAACCACAGAAATTAAAACTACATATTAAAGTAAAATATACGTAATGATCTTACTGCATTTATAGTATAGTACTAAATTGTGAAAATATTAATTTATATGAAAATCCATTAATGAAGAACATAGCTATTTACAAATGTGCAAAACAAATCAAGTTGATGTGATTGTACTGCTATAAGAAGCCTAAATTAAATAGAAATATTACAGGCAGTTAGGACCAGGCCCTCAAGGATGGCATGGAAGACACGCTGACCTTACAACTATAGAGAGACACTCCTCTGCCTAGGGACAGATCTCAAGACCAGAGTGTAAAACGCAGCCACACACTTCCCTAAGAATGGGCTTCAGAGATTGATATGATAAAAAAAGTATCAATCACCTCCAAAGAGCCTGAAACAGTCACCAGCCTAAGCCTAAAAGGAAAAGTCTTGTTTATTATTCTTACCCAATTGCTGCATGACTCGCTTCCCAATTTGGTACTAGATTTAATCAATTTTACTTGAGCAATGGTGCCTGTAGTCTCATGGATTGACCATAATTTTGTCCTGCCTCACTTCCACCTAATCAAGTTCTCATATTCTGCACCACTTTAGACCTATCCCACTCTGTGTTCTTCCTCTATAAAAGTCCCTGGACGAGAGAGCTACCAAGAGACCACCCACTCAGGACATCTCTTCTGTCCATCTCTTGCAGAGAAGCTTTCTTTCCCCCCAATAAATCTATTCTGCTCACAAACCTCCATTTGTTCCTAAAATTCATTCTTTAGTTTTAGGAAACATGAACTTGTCCCAGGTACTTTTTAGGTTGGGTGATCATTTTTCCCCTCTATTATTTGGAGGTGCCCTGTATCATTTGGAGGTCATCCACCAGGGATCAGGTTTTCCTCCCTGTAACAGTATAACAACTGCCAGGCAGGGTGTCATGCACCCGTAATCCCAGCATTTGGGAGGCTGAGGCAGGAGGTTCAATGCGAGCTTGAGACCAGCCTGGGCTATAAAAGTGAGCTGAAAGCCAGCCTAAACTGCACAGCAAGACCTTGTCTGAAAAAGCCTAAATAAATAAATAAATAAATAAATAAATAAATAAATAAAGTATCCCAACTTCCAGACTGCCACTGAAACAAACATGATAATTTTCCCATGTAGAAACTAATGTACAGAATGTTACACCAGGTACTGTTTTGCATGTCTTGCTCTGCTCAAGACAGAGTATGAGATAAAATTTTAACTGCTGTGCCTAATGGCCTTATCTCCCTGAAAATAGTAAAATCAATTGCTAATGCTCTTTGCAGAATTATGACTTCTTGCGTTTCCCTATCCAACCAGGGCAGACACTCAACACCAATTTTAATTGACTTTTTTTCCCTTTTGCCAGTTATGTTATTAAGCGAGAATAGTTGCCACATTTCTGGGTAGCAGCTAAGAACTGTATTTGGTAATTAGGTTTCTCAGAAAGACGTTTCTTAACATTAAAGAGAGAATGTACTATGAAGAAAATTTAGTTTCATCTGCAATTCATTCCCTAAGCTCTGAGAAAACTTAAGAAGCACTTCCAAAAAGAACGAACATCCCAAGCATGTGAATTCCTAGAGCTGACACAGCTGCCTGGTGAGTGAGGGCAGCTTAATGAGAATAAGGTCAACCAACTGAACATGTTAGGCAAAGTATCCCAAGAACTCGGGTATTTGATTACATGAAATTGTATGCAAGCAATGTGTAGTGTCTCTCTTTTCTTTTGGATATTGATTGAGTTAAAATCAACACATATGCTTTATACAAATTTAATAAGAAAGCTTCCTCTATTTGGATAGTACAGTGTCAGAAAAAACTCAACCAGTGAAAAAATATTTTGACATGAAAATTTAGGACATAGAAATCCTTTTTATTCAATGAAAATTTCATGAGATTTTATTATTCTAACTATCCTTATAGATGCCAAATATGACAGGTGTATATATATATATGTATATATATATGATACAATAAACACATGAATGTGTATAGAATATGCACTTATCTACATAAGTAATACCATAGTTGGAAAATATGTATACTACCTATAATTGCTACTATATTAATAGATGGAAGTCATCTATGTTTTCCATATAACAAAGGAGAACAAATAATTATAAAAATTATACCTCAGTAATTTAAATATAAGTTAGTGAACTGAAAGATAACCTTTAAAATATTCTACTGAAAAGAAAATTTTAGAATATATTCAAGAGTTGTTCATCACCACACACACACTGGAGCAGAGTAATGAGAGATCATCTCTGTATATTTTAAAGCATTTTGTCAGAGTAGAAAATTGCTTACAGAATGACCTACTGTATGGAGCACAGAAGATTGTAAATTGCATTATTAAAATCATATTCCAAGTGAATCGTCTTTGTATTCCTAGAGGGAAACAATAGGAATGGAATATCAGCACCTTGTTTGAGTATATTTTTCAATTTTTCACGCTAAAATATGATCATACAAGATATGAAGAAATGAAGTGACACAGGGTAATAGCCTATTGATTGCTTACTTTTAAAATATATTAATGCAACATTTACTTCACTCATACTCAGGAAGCATAATAGGTGTAATTTCTTTCTTATTTTCTTTTTATTTTTTATCTGTTTTTCTTTTTTGTATATTTTTATTTACGGTAATGAGAAAAGAAGATAAAATAGCAATGAAACAGTTTTAAAACAAGTTAGTAGGATGGTTACAATAATTAACAACATGCATATTGCTGTCTTAATAGTAGTTATTTGCTCATTGAAATTCTGTGTAGTTTCTATTGTGGTGTTCAATATTTTTACATTTCTTTTTAAAATGATGAATAAAGGAAAGCACTATCCCTAATGGAGTCACTTGTGAATTCTCTAAGAAATTGAAGACTAATGTCACTAATTTTCAGTTTCTAAGGAAATTGTAAAGGAAGAAACACTTTCAAAATCATCTCTGGAATCAAGTACTACCTTGATTTCAAAAGCAAAGAGAACTCAATGCATAAAAAATACTATGAGTCCATATTGCTAATGAACATAGACAAAAAGATATTCAATAAGATTCTGGCGAACAGAATGCAGCGCGCCATCAAGAAGATTATATACCTTCATAAAATAGGTTTCATTCCAGGGATGCAGGGATGTTTCAACATGTACAAATTCAATAAATTTAATATGCCACATCAGAAAAGGCAAAAAAAAAAAAAACATGATCATCTCAATTCATGTCGAAAACGCATTTAACAAAGTTCAATGTCCATTAATGGTAAATCTCTAAAGAAAATTGAAATGAAACATCTTTATCTTAATCTGACAAAAGCTATCAATGATAAACCAATAGCTAACAATGGTAAATGGTCAAAACCTAAAAGCTTTTATTGCAAAGCCAGGACCAAGACTGAAGGTCCACTATCATCTCTCTTATTCAATATGGTTTTGTAGAAATTATCCAAAGAAATTAGATATAAGACAGGAATAAAAAGAATAAGTACTGCAATGGAAAAAGATAAATTATCATTATTTGTAGATGACATAATACACTATCTGGGAAAAAAATTCTACCAAAAGAATTTTAGTTTTTTTTTTTTTTTTTTTTTTTTTTTGTCTTTTTAAGACAGGGTCTCACTATGCAGTTGAGGCTGGTCCTGAGCTCACTTTTGTAGCCCAGGCTGGTCTCGAACTCGCATCAATCCTCCTGCCTCAGCCTCCCGAGTGCTGGGACTACAGGCGTGCGCCACCACGCCCGGCTAAGAATTTTAGTTTTAGTAAACAAATTCAATAGTTTAACTGGATACAGAGCCAATAATCAACAAGAATTCCTGTACACAAGGAACAAAATCACATAGAAATCCAAAAAACTGAAACACTTCAGCATCAATATAACAAAAGAAGTAAAGCATGTACACACTGGAAATTAAAGTACTATGAAAAAGGAGATCAAAGACTATATCAAAAATTGGAAAGACATTCTTCGTTCATGAATAGGAAGAATCAACATAATGAAAATGACTCTATGCCCTAAACTGTTGTATGATTTAAAGCAATTCCAATCAAAATCTCATTAGCATACCTCACAGAACTAAGGGTAGTATTCTTAGTTCATTTGGAACTGAAAAGAGACCTAGAAGAGCAAAAGCAATTTTGGTAAAAAGGCATGTCAAGGGACATCATAATCCCTGACTTGAAATAATATTAAAAATTTACTATGATAAAATCAATATGGCTTTTAGCATAAAGCAGATCTGAAGATCAGTGGAATGGAAGATTCAGATGAAAATCCAAGCACCCTAGCTACTTCATTTTATAGAAAGGCGTCAGAAATTTTCACTGGATGTAGCATAATCTCTTTAATAAATGGTGCTGGAAAAACTCGATTTTCATATGCTGAGGCCAAAATTAGAGCCATATCTATCAGCATTCACTAACCTAAAATCAAAATAGATCAAATATATAAATATTAAAGCAGAAACACTAACTCTACTAGAAGAGAAAGTGTGCAGAAATCTTGTGGACATAGATGTAGACAGTTCATGAACAAAATCCAAAATGTATGGGAAGTAGCTCAAAGAATCAACAAATGAGATCTCATCTTATTAAAAAAGCTTTTGACATCAAAACAAATCACCAACAGAGTAATAAGAAAATCCACAGAGTTGGAAAAATGTAGCCTCTTGTCCCGCAGACAAAGGAATTCTATCTGGAACATAAAAATAACTGACAGAGGCCAGAGAGACAGCTCAGGGGCACAAGTGCCTGCCTGGTGAGGGCAAGGTCCTGAGTTCAAGCCCTGGTTCTGGGAAAAAAAAACTGACAGAAAATCAGACTCCCAAATATGAAATTCAAAGACTCAGTCCAAAAAATGGACATTTGACATTAAGAAACACTTTTCATGTAAGGAAACAAAATTGATAAATACATGAAAAAAGTCAAAATCATTATTTATTTGGGAGATACAAATTAAAACAACATGGAGATTCCATCACACATCAGAAAGAATGGACATCATCAAGAAATCAGCCAGTAACAAATGATGGCGGGGCTGTGGAGAAAAAGGCACCCTCCTTACTCTCGGTGGGAGTGTAGACTGGTGCAACCACTGTCAAAATATGTGAACATTCCTCAAACTAGATATAAAAAAGGACTAGAGGTCCCCTTGTGCCAACAATTCCTCTTTCTGGGTGCTTTCCCAAGGAATTAAAAACATCATACTGGAATGATGCGTGGGAACCCACGACTGTAACAGTGCTGCTTGTAAAAACTAGATCTTGGAAACAATGCAATGTCCATCAAGTGAGGAACAGATAAAAGAGATATAGTTGTTTTATGTAATGGAGTACTACTCAGCCACAAAGAGGGATAAACTTGAAACTTTTAGAGGTAAATGGTAACTTGAGACCATGCTTGTAAGGGGAACAAATCAGAATCACATGTGCAAACATCATACTAGCTCATAAATGTGAGAAACTGAAAAATCAAAGAAGTTCTAAAATGTAAAATAGACATTGTGAATTGGGAAGAAATTTTACAAAAGAAAAGAAAATCTGTGACGGGAAAAAGGGGAAGGGAAGGATAAGGAAAAACCGACATATTCATAAGTATGCACAAGATAGTAAGGTAGTTATACAGATGGTTTCTCTCAGTTCATTGAAAAACATGCTGTGCTAATATTCTTTTGGGCAATATTTCTTGCCTATCTTGTACTTATAAAATCTTTTATGGCTGTAATAATACACAAGGTAGTGCTTGTTGTCACTTTCCTACAAGTGTGTCTTGAAACTCTATCTTGCAGTTATTTTTACCCTTTTTTTCACATTAAAATGTATAGAAGAAAGAAAATCTAGGAAAGTACATATAGGAAAACTAACACATTCATGTGGTAGACACTCTGGCTTTCTCCATCCCCAGCTGGTAAGTAACTTTTGCTTTTCTGTCCAGCTCCACAGCTATAGATACTGGTGAAGCCTGGGAAATGGGAAGTGCGAACAATGCACAATCTCTGAGCTAACTATATATATATTTCAGTTCTGGTAAGTGAACTCAAGCTGAGTTCATCATCAGCTGTGAGCTACATCTTTACCTTATGATTCTATTTTATTTTGTTTTATTCTGTTGTGAGACTGAATCTCTATGTTACACAGGCGAGGCACCCTTTGCTTCTTCTGGTTTACCTGCCCAGCGTGTAAATTAAAAGCATGTGTTATTTTCTTGGTTAATACATTATTATCTTTACAATTAAATAAAATGGCATGCCATTGTGAACTTAAAGTATAAAATACATTTATGGACTCTATTGAACTTCCTTTTATAGTTAGTAATAGATACACAAATTTTGATAAAAGTAAATTCAGCTTATAAAATTGGAAGGTAGTCAGCATATGGTGATGCTAGTGGTTTAGGTGTAGGAAAACAACTAAACATTAACCTTGCAACGTAAATTTCTCAGTCTAATCTGCATAAAGTGACAGAGTCAGTGATGTTGTTACATAAGATCCTCATTTATATTGATAAAATCACTTATCAACACTTAAATGGATTAACCAACTGAACACCTGAGAATTTTCTTGAGTGATATTGCTCGTCACTAGAGAGATCAAATTTGATTGTGAAAAAAAAAATAAAACAGGAACAAGGAATGCACTTGCTCATATTCTTTATGTGCTATATTGTCAGTTATTTTTCAGGTGAGTGAGTTTCTCTTGCCTTTGATTTTCTCACTTATAGCTGTAAACTTCCTGTCAGTATTTCAGCACCTATTTTTCTGCTAGCTCTTGGACCGTGTGTAGAATTTCTTTTCTGTATAAACCCTCACTCCCAACACATTCAGTGACCTGAATGAGCTACTGACCAGTAAGCATTTAACACAAAGTACCCACTACAGACTTTTATTTTATTTTGGTTTTTTAAGTTAATTTTAATGAGAAACAAATAGCAATGAGCCAGTTTCAAAACTCGTTTGTAGGACAGTTACAATAATTAATGCATAGTATATTGCTATCTTCATAGTAGTTACTCAGAGTACAAGATGCAGACATGATATCTTATCTAAATACTATTAGTACAAATCTTTGGCATAGGTTTAGGATGGAGAAAAGCCCGTATTAGGTCTCAGGTTACCTTACCTTATATCCGCCCATCCTTGACCTAAGGTACGATGGCGGCAGACATCTTGGAGCCCCAAATCCTGAAGGTTGAAACTATAACCACAGAAATGTTCTCAAGGAAAGAAAACCTGGCTCCAGTCTCTTTTTGTAGATTGTGTAAGGCAGATCCATGTTGCAATCTCAAGTACCTTTAAGGCTTGCAATGCAGAATGTTTTTCACAGTGTCTTCTAAGAACCTTCCGCTATTCACTTCCAGGTGCCTTCTAGGATGTGAACCAGGCTTGGACACACCACGTCTCCCTTCCAGCAAGTTAGAAGCTTTTCATCACTGGAATTGTTTCCTAGGATGCTCTGGAGTTTTCCCCAGGCAACAATTTGTTTTAAAAATGCATTAATTTTCAGTCTTTGCTCTCAAGGTATTGTACCTTTCAAATTCTTCCAAATCATTGTTTTCCTGCTCAGTGTTTATTCTTATTTTACATATAGAATAACTTCTAAAATGGATAGACAAGTGGACATTCTGAATGACCACAGCTCATTTTAAAATATTTTCATTGCGTGGTCAAAGATAGCAAATGATGTATATGAAAAATAAAGGAATTAACAATAGTTTATTATGACATCATGGGTAGAGAGTGTTTTTCTTGTCAAACTTTATATTTTGCTGTGAATTTATGAAAATACAGTTACTATGGCAATGTAGGCATATTTATTTGAAATTTGATAAAAATAAAACATATCCATGTGAGTATTAAACATAATTTCAAATTTGAATGACACTGATTTATAGACAATGGTTCCATGAGAAGTGTATGTATTTGTGCAATAAATTATTGCATAATGACAGGGCTTATTATTAAATGACAAATTTAAAATCAGTCAAATGGATTTCTATGTTTCATTTTTTTTTTTTTGTACCAGGAATCAAACTCAACCTCATGCTTGCCAGGAGGGCACGGGACCACTAAGCCATGCTTTTGCCCCTGGAATTCCATTTTTAAGGTAGCTTATATTAAAACTTGTTTGTGCTGGTTTTAGAACTTCAGTGAAATATATAATTAGATTGTTTCCCTCAATCATATTCAAAAAGTCAATATCAATATACAGTGAATGAAAGTTACTGCAAGTGCATATTGAGTCTTCCATAAAAACACACTTTTTAATTCAACGAAAGTGTCATATGCATGTACTTAATGTACTTAATGTATTATATTTGAAGTACTATTAAGCAAACTTTTTGAATAGCATGTTTTCAGCCCTGCGAATCTAAAAAAAACTTTTGCAGAAGTGATCCAATATTAAATGTGAACTCTGTGCTGCCGAAATAAATCAAAGACCTTGAAAACATAGCAGAAAGTTACTGATGATGCGCTTAAAATTCCATTGTGTTAAAATGGTTTTATAAGTCAAGAATTTTCTAGGTCATTTTGAATTTTTTTTTTTTATCTTTTTGAGACAGGGTCTCACTGTGCAGTTCAGGCTGGCCTTGAGCTCACTTTTGTGGCCCAGGCTGTTCTCAAACTCACACCAATCCTCCTGCCTCAGCCTCCCGAGTGCTGGGATTACACCCGTGTGCCACCACGCCCGGCTACTCATTTTGAAATTTTGACTCTAGTAGAATAATTCACTACCTCTCACAGCATGGTTATAACTTGGCATATGACATTCCCAGGTATCTTTTCAGCATGCCCTGGCCTCTGCAGAACGTGTGCCATCCTAAAGAGTTTACAGATGCCTGACCAGAAACTCTTGGCTACACCAAATACATAGTCAATCTCAGTTCAAGTGGCAGCCAAGGACACTGTGTGCATAGACTCTCATTTTATTTGCAGCATGATTTCTTTGCCCTGTGGAGTTTTTGAGAAACAGTAATCTCACCCGTCTCTATTTATGCAGCTTGCTGAAGCAATACTCACAAAGTATTGAGTCTTCTTATTAATGGTGGTAACATAGACTCACTTTATCTCTGATAAATTACTTCTCTCCTGATTGTATATTCATTATATGTGTGCTTTCTAGCTTTAGACCAACACTATCTTAATAACTAAATACAAGTTTAGATCTTTTCAAACATTAAATTATTGCACATATTTAAAGATAACAGGAAATTCAACAAGGAAAGCAGATGCTTTTATACAGGTAGAAACATTGACATGTCAAAAATTTCTATCTCTGTTTCTCTCTGTCTCTGTCTTTGTCTCTCTCTGTCTCTGTCTCTCTTTGTCTGTCTCTTTAAATATGTAATTCCTATACGGTCTCACTACACAGCTTGGACTCATAATGATCCTCTTCCTTGTAGGCTTCCCAGAGCTGCTGGGGTTAAAGGCGTGCACCACTACCCCTAGTCTCAGTGACCAGTTTTCGTTTCTCTGTCTCTCTTGTATTATATTCAGTCTCTCTGCCTCAGAATATACACCTCAGACCACATCTATACTCCCAGAAGAACTAAAATCCAAACTCCCAGGAGTAGTAAGACACATAATCCCAGTGGATCCTGAGTTAGTCCCCAACTGTAGAAGTCCCCACCTGATGACTGCATGAAGCTATGTGGGGACAACTAGAAATGATCCATAACACAGTTCCACAGAGTTTGTTATCTGAGGATTCTGTTATCACATCCCAAATGCAAGCACCTCATTCTCAGATCCTATGTAGGATATAATCACCTATAAGATAAAAAAAAAAAAAACTACAAGGATGACAGCACAAGGAAAGACAACATTCTATATAAAAATAATATTTTCGGAATGCTTTTTGAACTTTTTAAACATGTAATTGTTAATTGTGTTGATTAAGCAGAAATATATTATATACCCTATCAGTATGGAGATAATAAGGTGTGAGTTTACCTGTGGAAACAATGAATTAAAAACTTTTTGCCCAGGAAAAGTAGTTAAATAGTTAAATTGGAAGTTTAATTTTATAGTGAAATTTGGACAAGCTCTATGTTGTTTGAAGCACAGATTTGATGGTTTTACAACCATATCAGCTGTCTGTTCTGAAGTATTGTGTTTTCTTTTCTGGGGCTAGGGTGGAATATAAAGCATGTGGGGACCCAATAAAAAATATTCCATCGCTCCTACACACTGCTTCATTCACCGTGTATTAGAGAAGGAAGAAACTTATGGGATATAGGAGAGGAGAAACCTTCATTGTGAGCAGGATTCCTGCTATTGCCTAAGGATAGGCACAGCTAGAGGTAGCGGATATAGGTGTAGTGATTAATGAAGGATAGACTTAAGAAAGTATATGCGACCTATTCCATGTTAGCCTGTTTGAGAATATGCGGTTTTAGAGAATTCACACTTGGCATCTTATAGGCATATATTTTGTTAAAGCAAATGGTTTGTGATCTAGTCAATCATTTGTATTAGCTTGCTAAAATTTTAGAGAATGGTCAGGTCTCAGATCTTACCAAGTTCTCTCACCACCTACATTCTCATCAGCATTGCAATCTCCCCAAAGTAATGCTTCATGTATAGTTCTCATACTCCAGCCTAAAATATAAAATAAATATATATTTAAGATAAACACTCAAGAAAGGAGGTGATGATGTTTAGGTGATGGTGTTCAAAAAATACAAGTGTTTTGACATTTGAAGGTTGTAAAGAGCTGAACTCTTTCATGAAAAAGATAGGAGCTACACTATCAAGCAAAATAGACATTAAGACAGAAAATATTTCTAAAATAATATACCAGAAAACATCAAGTAAACCTAATAATAACAAGGTCAATTTATCATGATGAAATAACTATAAAAACAAATGTTAGGCAAAGCACAGTTTTATATGAAGCTGATTCAGATTCTCAAGGTCTGCTGTCTTTTCCCAAAAAATGTATAATACTTTCAACTTTGTCTTCAAAGTTGTAGCTGATTTTACTCTACATAGAAAGTAGCATTATCCAGAACCTCTAATTTCCAAGTGACTATTGTCACAAAGAAATTAATTTATGGGCCCAAACATAGTGCTTTGTATTGATGAAATTTCTTCCACAATATATTTTAGATCTGCCAGTCTCTTTAGTGATAAGCATTAACAACATTTCATCTTTATCAGCTTTATTAGGTTAATAATTATTGTGTGATCAGATTTTTACTGAGAGTCTTGAATATGCATATTTTGTGCATACTGTGTGAATAAAATTATCTTTACTGGGCAGAAATGCATGTAAGTTTCAGATAGGTCCCGTAACACACTGAGCAGTCTGTATTACCAATGGTTGTTATATTATACATTGTTATCTTCAAAGTAGTTGCTCAGATTAATAGATATTAACATGAAATTTTCAAAAAAGTAAACATTAACTGTTCCTTTCAATAAACGGATAGAAATTAGTGGTACGATTATCTTAGCTATGTTGTATATAGACATATTTTTTCACTTCTTTCTTTCTTGTCTCCTTTCTCTCATCCAAGTTGCTTGTTGCTAAGTGAAATAAATCAGACCCACATGTGTAAACGTTGCATTGTCTCCCTCGTGTAAGAAACTGAAAGAGCAAATAATATTCAAAAGGTGAATGGTCTGTATCCAACACCAGTACAAAGATTACATACTGCCCTAGTATTCTTTGGTGCATAGAGCAATCACCACAAATAATATAGGAAAACTAGGACCTTTGTGCTATCTCATGGCTCAGCAGTTCGGAAACACAGATATATTTATTGTGTTCCGTGCTCAGGGTTTGAATTCTGAAGTCAGGCTGCTGGGATTAAATTACCTGGGTGGCTTCTAAGATGAGGGCCTAGGGTAACAGTTGCCGTTTTACTCATGCTAACAGAATTCACTTTCTCCTCACCTTGTTATCAGAGTTTGGCTCCTCCTGGCCACAGGACGGAGACCTTGTCCTCACACCTGCCTGTGGTGAGGGGCAACTCGGTACAATTACAGCCAGTACCGTGCTGCTCTCCCTGCCCCTCCATCTTCACAGGTCCTGACAAATGCTCTCACTCTTCGGTCCTCTCTGACATTCCCATCTGCTAATAGCCAAAGAAATCTCTCTAGTTTTCAGGTACCATGTTATTATATGGGTTGACCCTAAGGTCAACTGTGCCACTTAAAATAACTCCATACAGGGACAGTGCCCATTCCTCCTGTACTTTGGCACTCAGCTTCCCATCAGCTTTTGACTGATGACATTTGCCTCTTTCTTTGTATCAGGTCCTGCTTAGAAAGACATCTAGAGAGCATATTGGAAACCCCAATCCCAAGAGTCATTTAAACTGGGAAACTGAAGCAATGAAGTCCTTCGCAAGGTCATTTGAATGAGGACCACTCATTACCAATTGATAATTATGTGATGCTAATATATATATATATATATATATATATATATATACATATATATATATATTGCATATATATGCTACAGATATATTAGGATTGATTTATATACATTCATCCATTTTGAAATTTGAAGTATAAAGAATTTATTTATTTATTTTTGTCCTTAATTTTTTTTATTGTTTAAATTTAACAATGAATATATTACATATTTTCATCATCAGATCAGTTTAGATTAATACATATAGGTATATAAGATTGATCAAACAATTAAACATTAACCCTTCTAAATCAACATTATTACTTTTTTTCTTTTCCCCTTTCTTTTCTTTGAAAGTTGACATATTACATATTGTCCTCACAATCGTTCTACAGAGTACAGTGTGTGGGCATGACCCACCTCCCTATTGATGTTGCTTAGAAAAAAAAAAAAAAAG
>PVJA010049011.1:0-13934 GCA_004027025.1 Myocastor coypus
GCTGTGGGGAGCTGTGGGGAGCTGTGGGTAGTTGTGGGTTCTCCTGGGCTATTCTGCTGGAGAACTTTGTCATGCTGGCTTTAGGACGAACTTAGCTGTGCTTGTAGGACGAGGAGCTTGGGACCTTCATTATCCCTGATAATTGCCATGGTTCATTTAGGGGAAGCTCTGGTCCTCATCTTGAGCGTCGCTCCCTGGCTTGTGGGGGAAGATGATGCTCAACACAGCCTAGAGAGAAGCTTGTCACACTGGCTTTCCTGGTGGGAACTCGGCTTTCCTAGTCGCTGGAGGAGCTCAGGACCTCCCTGTTGCTGAGGACAGCTGTGGTACTTTGGAGGGAGGCTCTGGTTCTTACTTTGAGCATTGCTTCTTGTTCCAGTTCTGAGCCCTCAGCCTGCCAGCACAAATCCTTCATTTCTCTGGCATAGACTTCCTAGCTTCTGACCCTGACCCCTAGGTCTTTCCAACACAGATCCATGAAGTGGGCCTGCGTTAGATTTGTCACAGGCTCTAGGCCTCCAACTGGACATGTGAGAGGCATTGTCATGAGCCCTGGGTCTTTAGCTGGACTCGTGCAGGACACTGCTGTGGGATCCATGCCCTCCCCTGGATTCTTTGGTCTTCAATGTTTGGACAGATTTCCTGCACTCTTTGTATACGATTCTTTGGGTTGCTCCATTATAAATTAATCCTATAAAATGCATCCTGTATTATATTGTTCCCTTGCAAAGTCCTTAACCCGGGACAGGAGGTAAGCCTGGTTGGACAGGGCAGCTCACGGGAAGCAGCCTGAATGGGGTGTGTTGCGGTCCTCCTTCCCTCAATCCTTCCTCTGCTTCCTGCTTGCCATGCCATAAGCTGTTCTTATTCTGTCACGTCCCTCTGCCCAGCTGCCCGGCTTTGGAGCCTGCTAACTATGGACCAAAACCTCCACCAACTGTGAGCCAAATTCAACCATGCCTTTACACTGTGGATGTCAGTACTGTGTCTACAGAATGAGAAATTAGGAAAGACAGGCTTTTCATATTTGATAGTCTTTATGAACTTATCAGCTTGTCTGTGTGCTTTTATGGGATTAAGTTAGCAACTAACTTGACAAGGGGTTATAAATTTATGATATAAATTATCTTTCTGTCTTGCCGTTCTTTTTGTGTTTCTCGGGAATATTTTAAATCTTATATCAAATTCTATATTCATTAAGGGTTTTGGTTTGGTTTGGTTTTGCTTTTATGTATGTATGTATGTATGTATTTATGTATTTATTTATTTATTTTTTTTTTTGAGGCAGAAACTCCTTCTGTAGTTCAGGCTGGTCTTGAGCTCACCTTGTAACCCAGGCTGGCCTTGAACTCACAGCAATCCTCCTGCCTCAGAGATTACAGGCATGTATCATCATGCCTAGTTAGCTATATTAGTTCTTGTTGCTACTGTAAACAACTTGTTTTAGTTTATCTTTATGTTTTAGTTTACTATAGGAATTTCTATAGTAAAGAAATTCCAATATTGATATATGAAATATATTGATTCCTGTATAGGAAGTTTATATCCATTTTATAGTGCTCTTTTCACTTACATGAGCTTGTCAATGCATTCCTATGTGTACACATACTTATAACATCTGTGAAAAATAATTTCATCCTCATACTTTAAAATTAGATACTTCATATTTTGTTTCCTTAGCTTCTTTTATTTCCAGAATCTCCAACACAGTATTAAATAAAATTACAGTAGTAATGATTTCCTTATTTTACTCCTGACCTTACTGAGTATTGGTAGTATTTTCTCATTTAAGTAGATACTGAGTTTTGGGTTGCCCCAGATGTATTTCATCATTTTGAGAAAATAGCCATGTGTTTCTACTTTATGAAAGGAATTTTAACCACAAATGGATGTTAAGTCTTATCAAATATCTTTTCAGTATCTTTTGAGGGGCTCGTGTGATTTTTTTTTTTTTGTCTTTATTCTGATACTATGAATTAAAGAGTAGATTTATTGATGTTGGACCATCCTTGTGTGGTTGAAATAAACACCACATCGTCATGATGTTTTATTTTAGTATATTTTTCAATTCTGCTTGCTAATATTTTAAGATTTTTGCACTAAATCCATAGGATTAGCCTGGAGTTCATGGTTGTCACATTCATGTCACTTCTGCACATACTAACTGTAATACGTGGGTACACACATTCACTTAGCATGCAGAGGTGTATTTATTCACATTCATCAGGGAGTGGTGCAATTTCTTATATTTGGAAAACAACAACACTACAAAGGTTAGAATTAAGTCCTGGCTGGGCAGCTCCAGAAGATATGTTGTGTTCTTCTGTGTTCCCAGCTACATCTTAAAATGTAAAGATTTGACCATGCCCATCACATCAGACTTCTCAGTTTCATTTTATTTCTTTGCCTCTGAGAATGCCAATAAATACACCGACAGTGTCATCTCCACATGTAACTGTGGACATGCTCTTCCATGCAATGGAGAAGGTAAACACTATCGCACTCATCCCATTGGAAGTCCTGGGCCGGGAGATAGCTCAGTGGCATAAGTGTCTGCCTTGTACATGCGAGGTCCCAAGTTCAATCGCTGGTACCGCAAAAACAACAACAACAACAACAAAAAAAAAAAACGCTGGAAGTACTTACACCAATGGTCACTTGAATAAAAGCCATGCTGAAGTTTAAGTTTTTGTATTTTTATTAGACAGCCTTCCTCATAAATTGAAGTGCACATTCACTTGGACTATTTAAATCACTTATAGACATAAACTAATTTCAAGTACTTTCCAAGTTACAAAACCAATAATGTTAGGTATTCTGTACAAAGAAACCCCTTTTATGATTTTGTATATTTCTCATTGGAGTATAACATACACACAGTCATATCCGCAGGTGTGAATGACTGTTTCCAAGGTGGACGTTGTTCACCACCTATGAGATGAAGCCATGTAACCTTGGTTACGAGCATCCAGAGCCCTCCCTGCTACACACAGCCCAACAAAGGCGCTTACCATCTGACTCGTGTTAGATCAATTTACTTTTTCAGTTTTGTGCTTTTTTCCAAACTTCCAAACAATGGAAACATTCGGCACCATGGTAGGAAGAATTCTAAGAGGTCTGCGTGGCGAAATATGAAAATGATGAGTTTCTCTCCATCCTTTGATCAGATTAGAGCATCTTGCTAATACAATTAAGTCCCAAAGTAATAGATTTTAGGTTAATCAAAAGGGAGACATTCTCAGTAGGCCTGACTTAATCAGGTGAAACCAGAAGTCAGAGGTTGGGTTCTAAGCTTAAGAGATATGCTCCTCCTTGCATGAAAGAAGTAGACAGCTTGCAATTAGGAGAGGGTCATGAGCAGAAAAGCATCTTAAGGGGTCAAGACTGGCCACTGGCAGCCAGTGAAAGCCTGTACCCTACAACCAGTATGGACTCACTTCTACCAAAAACTTAAATAAGCTGGAAAGATTTTAATCTGTATTTCCCTAATGACTAATGATATTGAGCATTTTTGGTATATTAATAGTAGGTATGTTCAAATCATTGTACTTTTCAAAATTGTTTCTCTTGTTGAGTTTTAAGCATTCTGGTTATAAATCCTTATTAAATATGTGTTCATAAGTATTTTCACCTAGTTAGTGAAAAAACTATTTTTTTTTTTTTTTTTGGCCAGCTCAGCTCGCCCTGAGGGTGGGGCTGGTGCGGCATGTGGTGACTGGGATCGGACCGCAGTGCCCTGTGACTGCCTGAGCTTGCTAAGCAGGTGCATTAGACCACTGAGCTATCTCACTGGCCCCTTTTTTCCTTTTCATTATAGTATATTGCAAAGAACAGAAATTTTAATTTTATGAAGTCCAAGGTTTGTTTCTTTTTTAGTATAATTTGAATTGTAATTTAGGAAATCTTTGCTAAACCAAGACTCATTATGACGTCCTTCTTTCTTACAGAAGTTTTATGGTTTTGGGCCTTTGGCCTTAGATATATACAACGATTTCAGTTAATTTTTTTTATGATGAAATAAGTCATATTTTGCCCAAAGACATCCCATTATTATAACACAATTTTTAAGAGTTTTTTCTGTCATTGAGTTACTTTAGCAAATTAAATATAATTAATTATCCATATGCATATAATGTATCTTTGGATTCTGTAATAAGTTCCATTGGTTTATGCCTTTATCCTTATATCAAAAGTATACTCTTGGACCAGTGAGGTAGCTCAGTGGTCTAAAGTGCCGGCCTAGGCAAGCTCAGAGACTGAGGTTTGATCCCTGACACCACATGCTGCGCCATTCCCATCCCCATAGGCAGGCTTAACTGCCCCGCCCTCCCCCCCCCCCAAAAAAAAAACACCGGCTTGATTAGTACAACATTAGAATAATTCTAAAAAGTCAGTGGTGAGAGTCCTGCAGCTTTGTTCTTTCTAAACTTAGTTTTACTGATTTAGGTCTTTTGTATCTCTATAGAAGTCTTGGTGTAATGTTATCAACTTCTATTAATGAAACTGCTGCAATTTCACTTGTGGTCAATGGATCAGCTTAGGAAGAACCAGTAGGGGGGCGGGGGAGATAGCTCAGGGGCACAAGTGCTTGCCTGGCAAGTGCAAGGACTTGAGTTCAATTCCTAGTTCTTCAAAAAAAAAAAAAAAAAAAAAAAAGAAAAGAAAAAAGAAAAGAAAAAGAACCTATAGAATATTTCAACCCATGAAGATGGTATATCTTTCAATTTATTCAGATTTTCTTTAATTTCTCTTAGAGGAGTTTTTAAAATTTTAATGAATATGTTTTGCACATATTGTATAGATTTTATTGCTTAAGTATTCCACCTTTTATGAGCCAATGTAAATGCGATTGTTTTCTTAATCTATTTAAAATTGTCATTGTCTGGGGCCCAGCAGGATGGCTCAGCGGTCTAAAGCGCCTGCTTAGGAAAGCTTAGGTGGCTGCAGGGACCGCAATTTGATCTCCGGCACCACATGCTGCGCCAGCCCTGCCCTCAGGGTAGGCTGAGCCAGCCATAAAAATAAGTAAACAAACAAACAAAAGTTCTGAAACAAGAAAAAAAAAAAATTGTCATTGTCATTACATAAAAACATAGGCACCTTTCATGATGACCTTACTAATCTCGCTCTAGTAGCTTTTCAAATAGGACTTTATTTTTTGTTTTTGTGGGGTTTTTTTTGTTTTGTTTTGTTTTTGTCTTTTTGAGATAGAGTCTCACTATCCAGTTCAGGCTGGCCTTGAGTTCACTTTTGTAGCCCAGGTTGGTCTCAAACTAGTACTGATCCTCCTGCCTCAGCCTCCAAGTGCTGGGATTATAGGCCTGTGCCACCCCACCCAGCTTCAAATAGGACTCTCTACACAGATAACGATATTGTTCACAGGTAAAGATAGCCTCATATATTCATTTCTAGTCTGTATACCTTTTGTTTCATTTATTTTATTGCAGGTATAAGACTTCCTATACAGTGCTAACTAAAAAAGATATACATCACTATCTTCTTTCTGATATCAGAGATACTGTATTTCACCACTGATTACCTTCACTGTAGATATTTTTATCTGTATTGTTTATTAGATTAATAAAGTTCTCTGCTATTTCTAACTTGCTATTAGTTTGTTTGTTTGTTTTTAATATATTTAGTACAGGACCTACAGGGCCTCACTACACAGATCGGACTCCTAGTGATTCTCCTGTTTTCAGCTTCCCAAGTGCTGGGATTACAGGTGTGCACCACCACACCCAGTCCTAATCACTGTCTCAGAGAGTGCTCTGGGGGAGGGGCCAGCAAAGCACACCAGGGATTGAACCGAAGTCCCTGCGTCAGCCTAAACAGGTGCTTTAGCCTGCTGAGCTGTCTGGCTCGCCAACTTGCTATTAGTTTTAATCATAAGTAATACATTTAATCTATGTTTTTTCTGTGTCCATTGAGATAATTATAAGTTTTTACTTTATAATTCATGTGTTAAATTGCATTGATTTTTATAAAATCTATTTGCATGTTTATTATTTCTATAAATCTATTTTACATAGTTAAATGTTAAATCAATTATGACCAACCTGGTCATGATTTAAATGTGTGACTTTACTAATTACTCTGAGGAGCTTTGCACCCAAGTCACTGATACTGGCCCAAGGTTTTCTTGCCCTGCAATAACCCTATGAGTTTTCACTACTAAGCTTATGCCAGCCTTGTAATATTTACGAAAAGTTCCATCTTTTTCTCTTCTGCAGAGGAGGTTTTAAAAATATTTATTGTTATTTTTTTAAACATTTGGGTACATTTATAACCCAGAATTTTATTTATGGAATCTTAAGTTACTCATACAGTCCCTTTAATTAATAGAAGACTATTCAAATGCTTTATTGCTTCTCATGGGGTTTTAGTAAGTTGTGTTTTACAATGACTGTGTCTATGTTACCTAAATTTTCAAGCTTAGTATCCTAAAATAGTTTATATAACAGCATTGTTTCATACTCTGTAGGATTTTTAATTCTTCAACGTAGACATGTGTGTTTTCTGTTCTTTGGGCTTAATTATTCTTTGTGAGGGATGGTCTATTTTATTCCAAAAAGCCCACAGTTTTCTCATTTTACTTAATTTGTTGTTTTTTGTCTAGCTTCCAGGGATTGATCTTAGAGCATTCATTTACAATTTTTCTTTTGCATAATGTATGCTTCACTTAGTGCTCTAAATTTCTCTCTAATCACCGTGTTAAATGCATTCCAGTCATTTCACTAGAACATTTTTGTCATGTTTTTAAAAAAAATTTTCTCTGCTCCATAGGCAGTTTAGATAAGTTTACTTGATTTGAACATTATTTTATTGATTTCTAATTGCCACTCTTGTCAGAAATACCTACTGTGGGTCACTGCTGACTTCGGAGATTCGTTGATAAACTTCTTCTTGGCTTGGTGCATCATCAGTTTAGTAAAGAAGTGTTCCACATGTACCTGGAAAGAATGTGTTCTCTAGGTGATGGACATGCTGTTTTTTTTTTTGGTGGGACCAGGGTTCGAACTCACAACCTTGCACTTGCCCAGCAGGCACTTGTGCCTCAGAGCTATCTCCCCAGCCCCCAACATGCTGTTTCATATGCACGCACAAAGTAGGGCATTTTTGATAGGTTTTTTTATATCTTTTATAGCCTTGTGGCTTTTTTTTTTTTTTTTTTTTTTTTTTTTTTTTTTTTTTTTTTTTTTTTTTTTTTTTTTTTTTTTTTTTTTTTTTTTTTTTTTTTTTTTTTTTTTTTTTTTTTTTTTTTTTTTTTTTTTTTTTTTTTTTTTTTTTTTTTTTGGTCTGTTTTATTACTTGATCAGAGAGCTATGTTAAAATATTTTAAAATGTTTGTCAATTATTTTTCAGGTCAATTTTGTTTTTGCTTATTTATTTGTTTATTTATTTCATTTTATGTATTTGGTACAAGGTCTCACTATGCAGCTCTGACTTGTAGTGATCCTCCTGTGTTCAACCTCTCCAGCATTGGGATTACAGGCGTGTGCCGTGTGCCACCATGCTTGGAGTCAGTCACCAGCTCAGCACATCCCAGGGGCAGGTCTGGCACAGTGTACAGGACAGGAGATAGAACCCTGGTCCCTGCACTTGCCAAAGCAGGCACTTAGTCCGCTGAGCTATCTTGTCAGCCCTCATTTTTTGCTTTATAATATATGTTTTGCAGCTATTCAGTTAGCTAGATACATTATTTCTGCCATATTCTTTGTTGTTGTTGTTTTTATGTGTTTTTATTATCATTTTTAAGGAAAGGTCTACAGGGTGTTCAGATTGGATTGGACTCATAGTGATCCACCTGTTTACAGCCTCCCATGAGCTGAGATTATAGGCCTGCACCACCACACCCAGTCTCAGTGGCCATCTCACTGTGCCCCAGGGGCAGGGCCAGCATGGCAGGCCCGAGGGTCAAACCCCCAGCCCCTGCACCTGCTTACAGGTGCTTTAATCTAAGCTCTTTGGTCGGCCCTCAAAGTCTTGCCTTCAACATATAATTTTATTAGCTTCACGTTTTTCACATCAAATCTTTTTCTATTTTTTTAATGTTAATCTTATTGTGTATTTATAATAAACAGCATATAATTTGTATTTTTTTAAAAAAAATCCATTCCTATAGTTCTTTTTATTTTGTGTATTTAATCTATTATAGTTAACATATTATTGGTATATTTGAATTTAAATCTATTGGCATATTAATTGGTCTTCATTTGTCTCCTGTGATCTTTCCTGTTTTCTTTTGGATTAATCAGAGGCTTTTAAATTCCATTTCCCACTCTTATTTATTAATTATGGTATGTGTTATATATAATTATGTATAGTTTGATGATGAAGATGAGGATGATCATTATTTTGGTGATTCCCTAAGATACGATAGTGTTAAATTAGTTTTCTTGTTTCCTCCTGGATAGCTTAGGTGTTTGTGGCTTCTTCCAACTTTTGTGCTATCGCTGTCAGGTCTTTTAATTTTATACACATTTGCAGCCCACAGAGATTATAATTATGGTTTTAGTGATCAGTGTAAATTTGGATTTGCACATCTGTTTTCTATTGAAGGAAGCTTTCATTTTATTATCTGCTTTCTGCCTTATTATTTTCTACATTTCTGAGAGTATGAGAGCAAAAAAAAAATTCTCTCAAGTTCCCTTTTCCTGAAAATACTTCATTTTTGCCTTCACTTTTTTTTTTTCTTCAGTACTGGGAACCAAACTTAGGATCTTGCACTTACCAGATAGGCACTTACACCCCTGAGCCATATCCCCAGCCCTTGCCTACACTCTTAAAGGGCATTTCTTCAGGATCTAGATTACCAGTTGGAAGTTAATATAATCTTATTTAATAGCATCGTCCCACAGCCTTCTGCCCTCCATTGTTTGTATTGAGAGAAGTCTTATAATTTTTGTTCCAGCTTCTTACAATCTAAGCAACAGTCATTGCTTTCTAGCCTTTCTTCTTTTCTAATATAAACATTTCAAACCATCCATTCCCTCTCTACGTATTGCTTACTTACATCCTACCAATTGCAATATTTCTTTCCTGAATCTAAATTGTTTTTAATTTCCTTTGTATCCCCCTTGGTGTATGGGTTACTTAGAAAAGTTTCCTTTAATTTCCAGGTATCTGGAGTACGTCCCCAGGCACCTTTCAGCTCTGGACTTTTCCTTTCTTCCGTCCTTTCTCCCTTCCTTCTTCCTGGCCCCTTCCCTAAGCACTGTTATTTCTGCTTTTCTCTCTTCTGCAGTTCCAGTTAACACATTTCCACCCTTTCTCTGCTTTTTGCTTTTCAAGTTTTTCTGATAAGCCTCATCAGTGGCTGTCTCCGCCCTCCTTTCTCTTTATCCTTGTGAAATGCATCAATATTGTTTTGTTTCCATATTGTACTTGAAAGGAAATTCCCACCGTCATTTTGGGTAGATTTGGGTAGTGATTCTGTTTTTTTTTTTTTTGCTCTTTGCTGAGACAAAATCCAAAACACCCACAAGGGGGAAAACATTTGTTCAGCTCACGGTTTGTAGAGTTTCAGTCCAAGAGCAGCTGGTTCCAAAAGAGTGGCCCATGGCAGAGGGTCAACCATTTGTGACAGTGAAAGACAGAAAAGCAGCAAGAGAGGGTGAGACAAACCTCTTTCTGCCCCCTACAGTACACACAGGCTACCCGCCTAAGGGCAGGTGTAGCACTCGCACCGTTAATCCCAGCACTGGACATGAATTAATCACAAACTCTGGATTCAGCCACCTTCAAACAACTCTATGACTGCATGAGGTGTTGTGGAGACCTCCAGTCATAATTGCTAACAGAGGCTGATAAGTATATGTGTTCACTTTTTTGGGGGGGATGTTAAAATTTTTCTTCATTTTAATGAGAATAAAAGATAAAAGAGCAATAAAACAGCTTCAGAACAAGTAGGGTGTTACAGTAATTAATACCATGCATATTGTTGTCTTCATAGTATTTATTGAGAGGACAACATGCAGGCCTGATATCCTTTTTTTTTTTTTTTTTTGGTCTTTTTGAGACAGGGTCTCGCTATGCAGTTCAGGCTGGCCTTGAGCTCACTGTTGTAGCCCAGGCTGGTCTCAAACTTGTACCAATCCTCTTGCCTCAGCCACCCAAATGCTGGGATTACAGGCGGGCGCCACCATGCCCGGCTTCAGACCTGATATCCTGTCTAAACAATATTAGTACCAACTTTTATTCTCAATGAACTAAGACAAAGTAGCTGTGTATCTATCCTAACTCTCTTGTATGCATATATTTCTCTTAAAAGTTTCTAATACTAGGAGAAAATATCATACCATGTCTTGTAAGTAGATTGTAAGTAAAGATACAGTATGAATCATAAAACAAAAAGTATAAACAATATTCAGAAAATTAATTAAAATTAAATTAAACATTTCAAAACAATATTCCAAAATTCAAATCAAATTTGAGTCCAATTTAGTGGCCAGAAGGTTGCATAACATGTGCAAATCTGTAATCAGTTCAGAGTACTTTCATGATATTTGAATAGGTTAATATATACAAAGACATCAACTAAGAAAAAGTTGCCATGGTAGTAAAGAATTACTAAGAATAAAACACAAGATAAATACTGGAATGGCAAATATATGACCAGAACTTCTAACAGTTTGGGGATAGGATATCGCATAAAGTTCTAGTATGTCGTGAAAGTGGACAGTGTCCATGATGCTTACTGGAGCCAGGTGTCACTTGTGGGACTGAGCTGCTGCTATTTCCTTGATATCCAGCCCTGTAGAACCAGACAGAATCATGACCCATAGAAGCCCTTTTGTACAATATGCTGATGGAAATATTGTGCTGCTGTATATAAAAGAATAGGTGAAAGGCTGCTTTTGTATACCTCTTTTACTTTTTTAATTGTTTGCCCTATTTAGTGGGTTCTTTCCATTCTCCTTCAAGGAACTGTGGTCATTTTGATCCCTCTCTAGAATATCTTTTAGTAAACTGTGCTGGGTTGGCTTCGTCATCATGAAATTCTTTAGTTGCTTTTGTCCTGGAAGTATTTCACTTCTCCATTGAAGTTGAAGGAGACTTCTATAGGGCATAGCAGTCTGGGTTGGAATTTGTTTTCTTACAAGACTTGAAGTTCATTGCTCCATTCTCTTCTTGACTTGATGGTTTGTAAAGAGAAATCTGCCATTATTCTAATAAGTTTTTCTTTAAATATGATCTGTTTCTTTTTGCTAGTGGCTTTTAATACACTGTTCCTGTGCTGAATTTCTTGGATCTTGATTATTATATGTCTTGGTGTGGTTTTAATTGAGTTGATGTTATTTGGAGTTCTATATGCTTCAGTTATGTGAATACCAGATTATTTCCCCATATTTGGGAAGTTTTCTGCTATTCCGCCCTCATGCTTTTCTTACCTCTTCACTAGATCTGAAAGTCTGTTTTCACTTTTCATTGAAACGGTTTTGCCAGCTTGTGATTGAGGTTTTAAGGTCCTATACAGCACTTTGAATCTGCTTCACACATTCTACTATTTTCCTATATTGCTCATTCAAGGATTCCATCATTTTTCTATTCTCTATTTTTTTTTTTATCAGTGTCTTCTTTAGAAGAACTTAGTACTTTTTTATTATAGATGTTATTTCTTTTCTTACTTTAGAAATGATTTCTGATTTGATTTCCTCTATACCTTTCTGCAGTTGTTTCTTTGCTTCAGATGCTATTGTTTCAGAGATTTCAGGTGTGTGATTTCCAATTTCTTCTGTGCTGTTGTCTCCTGCATTTGTTCTGGGTGGGCTTGAGGCCTGAGAGTGCATTTTGCTCCTACTCTTTGTCATTTTGTATAGTCCTGTCTTCTGACCTTTGGTGTAAAGCTTTGGTAGAGTTTTTACCTTACCACCAGGCCCGGATCTACCAAGTTCACATTTGTCCAGGTAGTTGTGGCTTGGATCTGGCTGCTGAGTTCCACTTCTTCCTGCTGTAGACTTTGGAGGTGAACCTGCTGTCTCACTCTGGCAAAATGTTCTGCTTCTGGATCATCTGGGTGGGTCTTGTCTCTAGTCTCTCAGCAGAGAGTTCTGTGGCAGTTTTCCACACTGGGCCTGTCTGATGGATAAAGTTCCTCTCACATGCCGGGCTTTGTTTCTGGGTTGAATGAGTTTCCAGCAGGCCCTGGGCAGTCTCACTTACATGTCAGGCTTGGTTGCTGGGTCAAATGTTGTATGTTCAATTTTCAATGTTCCTTTAATCCTATTTTCTTTTTCTTTATCTGTTTGGTACAGGTTCTCACTACACAACTCAGACTCGTAGTGATTCTCCTGTTTCAACCTCCCCAGTACGGCAATTTCAGGTCTGTGCTACCACACTCAGTTTCAGTGGCCAGCTCAGCAAGGGACCGGCACAGCATGGGGTACTGGGGATCGAACCCAGGTCCTTGCTCTTGCCAGGCAGGTGCTTAGACCACTGAGCTATCTCCCCATCCCCCATGAATCCTTTCTTGGCCTCTGCATTAGGTCACAGGCAAGACTGTTATAGGCCTAATGACTCAGTTAGGAGTTCTGTAGTTGTAATCTAGCAAGAATTTTTCATGTGATAAATTGGTAGACTCATGAATGATCTAATCTTTAATTCCTCCATCTCAAGGAATATACCATTTGTGATGCCATTCTCCTTATATTTATTGAGATTATCATTAGAGACCAGCATAGAGTCTACCATAGGGAATGCACTTGGAAAGAATCTGACAGCTGCAAAGAGTTCCATAGTGGGAGGTGGGGTGTTTAATAGAGATCACAAGTCCTGTACTCTTACATCTGTTTATTTATTCTATCCATCTCTGCCTTTAAATTGTGGTGCTTAGATCATCATATACTATACATTCGGTGAAAACTATTGCTAGAGGGAGCTTTCTACCTACTCTCTTGCTGTTTTCTTCTGTTTGTCTCATCGGACTTTATCTTCTTTTCTTTTCCTACTTTTGGGTTAATGGACATTTTTAATATTTCATTTTAATTCTGATGTTGGCTTACCCTACCTTTGTGTCTAGGGGATTGACATATGTGATTACAGATGTATTTATAGTGGATGTTTTACAATTTATAAGTTGAATTATTTTCTTTTTTTTATTTATTATTATTTTTTTTTATTCTTGTTTCAGAACCTTTGTTTATTCACTCATTTTTATGGCTGGCTCAGCCTGCCCCGAGGGCAGGGCTGGCGCAGCATGTGCCGGGGATCGAACCGCGGTCCCTGAAGCCGCCCAAGCTTTCCTAAGCAGGCACTTTAGACCACTGAGCCATCCCGCCAGGCCCAAGTTGAATTATTTTCATAGCAATGTACTTTCACATTTATTTTTTATTTATTTATTTATTTATTTATTTTTGGTACTGGGGATTGGACTTGGCACCTTGCGCTTGCCAGGCTCTCGCTTATGCCACTGAGCTATCACCCCAGCCCTCTTCTGAACCTTTTTGTAATATGATTTTTGCTATAATATTTTTTAAAATCTTTCTTCCTTTCCTTATATTTCAATCTAAATTACATGAAATAGTTTAAAAAATTAAATTAATTAATTGAATTATTTTTATTCAACATTTCTGGAATTATTTGTTTCATCTAGCATCATACCTATTTACTGTAGAACTTTTCACATTTTTTTATGCCTATCTGCTAGCAACAAATGGGGATAGAGCTCAGCAGCATAAGTGTCTGCTTGGCAAGTGCAAGGTCCCAAGTTCGATCCTTGGTACCACACACACACACACACACACACACATGCACACACACATGCGCACACACACACACACACACACACACACACACACACACACACACAAATATGTGTTTAAGAAAAAAAAAACAAGGCCAGTGAGATGGCTCAGTGATCTAAAGCTTAGGCAACCACAGGGACCGTGAATCACATGGTGTGCCAGCCCCACTACCAGGCCAGGCTGAGCTGG
>PVJA010049012.1:0-13887 GCA_004027025.1 Myocastor coypus
AAAAAAAAAAAAAAAAAAAAAAAAAAAAAAAGGAAAAATCTAGAAGAAAAAAAAAGAGGCCAAATGTGAATGCTCAGCAAAAGAAAGAATGGGATTCCATAAAAAAGTTACAAAGAGAAGCCCAAGAGATTAAATATAAGATTAAAAGTATGGGCAACAGAAAGAATCAGTGTAAGGTTAGAGCATCGGATCTAGAAGACAAAGCAGTGACCAATTAATGGAAGACTATTGTGTGTTCTGAGTCCATGCCAAAAGAAACAATGAGAAGACCCAATGAGTATCACTTCAGAGGTCTCACTGAGATTCATCTGAGCCACAGAAACATCTCACATTTATTGAGGGCTAAAGACAGGCTAAGGAATGTACATAATTACTTCAGTGAACACAAACTACTCTCTATTGACTTCAGGCATTTACCTAAGTAAGTTTCCACGATGCTAGCCATTAACATCCCAGGCAAGGGCGGAGGCAACAAATGAGGCACCAGCAGGAGAAACTGCTCTCTGAAGCCTTGAATCCCAGCTTTCTAGAATTTACAAGTGAGACAGCGGTTCTCAGGCTCTGTCTATTGCTCCCTGCTCTCTTGGGACACTAGGCTTTTGTCTCACATCTATATTTCTATAGAAGATACCTTAAAAACAATAAGAGAAAATGAAAAATGCATTAAACAGATCCTAGATGATTGAAAGACTAATGTGAGAATAATTAGAATGAATGAATCAGGAGACAGCATAGCGGGCATTACAATTCTAGTTACAGAAGTAATAGCAGAAAACTTACCAGATATGGGCAAAGAATTTAAAATACAATTAAGTGAGGTATGTTGAATATTGAGTATCCATGATCAAAAAAAATCTACTGCATAGCATATAATAATTAAAATATCAGAAAGAAAAAAAGAAGAGACATAAAACCCAAGTAAAATATCATAAATATGACACAAGAATAGAATCGTGTGTGTGTGTGTGTGTGTGTGTGTGCATGTGTGGTACCAGGGATTGAACTCAGTACTGCACACTTGCTGGGCAAGTGCTTATTCTACTGAACTATGTCCCCGGCCCTAGAATAGAATCTTAAAAGCTGCTAGACAAAAACAAATCACCTATAAGGAAATACATATTGGGCCAGGGAGATAGCTCTGTGGCACAAGTGTCTGACTGGCAAGTGCAAGGTTGTGAGTTTGAACCCTGGTCCCACACACACAAAAAAAGGGAACCATGTATCAAAAGTACAACAGATTTCTCAGTATAAACCTTAAAAGGAAGGAGAGCTTGAAATGAAGTATTTCAACACCTAAAGCAAAAAAAAAAAAAGAAAAAAAAAAGAGCCAATTTCCAACCCAGATTGATGTGTCTTGCAAAATTATCTTGCAAAATTGATGGAATTAAAAAAAGACATTTTCATGATAAAAGGCAGCTAAAGAACTTCATGATGACCAAACCAATACTCCAAAAGATTTCCATGGATATCCAAGAGGCAATGAAGCTAACAATACCAAAAGGCTCAAGAGAATAAATGTATCAGGCAGGACTAGCAATTAAGTAGAAGGGAAAGTGAAGGCCCCAAAATCAGGCTTGTTGGCACAAGCCTATATAATAATCCCAGTACTGGGGAGGCTGAGACAGGAGAATCATGATGAGTCCAAGCTGCATAGCAAGACTCAGTATCAAATAGATAAATGAATAAACAAAGTAGAAGGGAAAGAAAGCAAAACAGCAATAACAACACAATAGCAGGAATAAGTTATAGCTATCCATTATGACAATGTGGATGGATTCAATTCACCAATGAAACGGTACAGATCAGTAGCATGCTTAGGAAACAAACAAAAAAAAAAATCCCACAGTATGCTATATATAAGAAACAAATTCATCATCATCATCATTATTGTTATTATTATTATTATTATTATTATTATTATGGAACTGGAGATTGAACTCAGGCCCTTGTGCTTACCTGGACAGCACTTATTCTACAGATCTATCAAGGGCTGGGGAGACAGCTCAGTAGAATAAGTGCTTGTCTGGCAAGCGCAGGGTTCTGAGTTCAATTCCCCATACCACACACAAAAAAAGCCTACAATATTTTTTAAGGGACAGGGAGATGGCTCTGTGGCACAAGTCCTGCCTGGCAAATGCAAAGTTATGAATTCAAACCCTGGTCCTGCCAAAAATCAATCAACCAACCAATCAATCAATCAATCAATCTACTGAGCTATCTTCTCAGCCCCTAAGAAACAAATTTAATGCAAAATGAAATTCATATATTAACAAATCAAAGGATATAAATAATATTTCATATAGCAGGAGCACTCCCAGCACTTGGGAGGCTGAGGCAGGAGGATGGGTGTGAGTTCAAGACCAGCCTGGGCTACAAAAGTGATTCAAGGCCAGCCTAAACTGCATAGTGAGACCCTGTCTCAAAAAAGAAAAGCCAAAAAAAAGAACTTAAAGTCAAAGCTGATGAAGAGAGACAAAAAGGACATTACATATTGGTTACAGAGCTATTCAACAAGAAGATATAAATTATAAACATGTATGTGCAAACCATGGTGCATCCAACTTCATAAAACAAACACTAATGGACATAAAAGATCAGAAAATATCAATACAATTATAGGGGAGAACCTCAAAACTCCACTATCACAAACAGATTAACTTGGGCTGGGGATATAGTTCAGTGGCATAAGTGCCTTCCTGGTAAGAGCCAGGTCCCGAGTTCTATCCTGAGTACTGGAAAAAAAAAAAAAAAAAAAAGATCAACTGAACAAAAATTAATAGCTATCAAAGTTAAGCCAAACCTTTTAAGAAATGGACTTAACATGCTCAGGATGTGGCATGTCTCAAAGCTGGACAGCTCTGATTTGATTGTGTTATATTTCTGTTGGCTTGAAACACTGGCAGTACATGTATGACCACCCATAGGGTAACATGGGACGGTCCTGTCAGATGGTACAAGCTACCTGACAGGACAGTCATCCATGTATCACCAGTGGTTGAAGCTGGCAAGAACATGTTCATAGATATCTAGAGTACTCCACTCAGCAACACCAAAATACACATTCTTTTTTCCCCTGCACATAGTACTTTCTGCAAAATAGACCACAGAGTAGTTAATAAAGCATATGTAACTAAATGCAAAATAATCAAAATTTTACAATCCATATTATCAGATCAGCCGGGCGTGGTGGCTCACGCCTGTAATCCCAGAACTCGGGAGGCTGAGGCAGGAGGATTGGTGCGAGCTCGAGACCAGCCTGGGCTACAAAAGTGAGCTCAAGGCTAGCCTGAACTGCATAGCGAGACCCTGTCTCAAAAAGACAAAAAAAAAAAAAAAAAAAAAAAAAAAAAGGATACATATTATCAGATCACATGCAATCAAACCAGAAAACAAAAGCCAAGAAACCACAGAAATTATGCAAATATAGTTTGCTAGTGATAAATCAATGGATCACGGAAAAAAATTAAGGAAGAGATAACAGTTCCTAAAATTAAATGATAATGGCAGTATAATATAGCAGAATTTATGGGACAAAGTAAAAGGAACCTTATGCAGGAAGTTTATAGCTGTGAATGTTCACATCAGAAAAATAGAACAAGCCCAAACAAACTAATGTGTCCCAAAGTCCTAGAAAAAGCAAAGATAATCCAAGTCCAGAGCTAGTAAAAGGAAGGGAATGATAAAGAGTAGAAATAAATGAAATGAGCCGGGCATGGTGGCTCACGCCTGTAATCCCAGCACTTGGGAGGCTGAGGCAGGAGGATCCGTGTGAGTTTGAGACCAGCCTGGACTACAAAAGTGAGCTGAAAGCCAGCCTGAACTGCACAGTGAGACCCTGTCTTAAAAATAAAAAATAAAAAAAAAGAAATAAATGAAATGGAGACTGGAAAATAAAAGAATTTGTGAATGAGGTTGGTTCTTTGAAAGAATGAACAAAACAGATAACTTTAGTCTTACCAAAAAGGAAAGGTACAAATTGATTCAATTAGAAATGAAAAAGAGTAAACTCACAATGAACACTGTGAAAATACAGGATATCATTAGCAACTGTTTCACAAATCTATATGCCAAAATGGGAAAACTCAGAAGAAATAGTGTTATGAATGAACTCCATTATGATTTGGTTATGAATTACCAAAACAACCAAGAAAGCTGGAAAAATCCAATAACAGGCAACAAAATTGAAGCAAAACTAAAAAATTCTGCCAACTAAGAAATACCCAGGACCTCTGGGATTCACAGCGGATTTCTGTAAGAACTTCAGGGAAGAAAACAAACAAACAAACAAAAAAACTTCAGGGAAGATCTAACACCAGTATTCCTCTAACTAATGGAATGGAGAGGACTTCCAAACTCCTAGAAACCGGCTGGAAGATTCTTGTTCTCCATAGTCCTTGAAGGCCCTTAGGCAAGCTGCTAGGTTGTAATGAAAAGGAGTCCTAATTATGGTTTTTTAGAAGCAAGTGCAAGCCCCCACAGGACTTGACTGAGTAAGTAGTTATTAGAAAAATAAGAGTTGTAGGCGTGATGAAAGGCCCACAGGAAAAAGATGGAACCAAAACAGAGGTTAGGTGGCGGCGCGGAGGGGTGCCGCTCTTCTTATCCCCTGATATTTATGACAAGTCCAGAACAGCAGGAAGAACTGTGCTGTCCCTGTCCAGTCCTTCCTCAATCCTTGGGCACTACTCATTGGCCTGTTCTTGGAGCTACAGCTTTAATAGCTAATGGTAAATGTAGCCCTGTTATCAGCTTGAAGCTAAGCTCCAAGAAGAACTTGTCTTTATTTGCTACTGAAAACTTCTAGAGTCTTTGGACTAACTCTGCACTCAATAAATAGAAGGTTTTTAGGAAATCATCTGTGGCTTGGTATACTGATTATTTTATAAATTGTCAGGTTTTTTTTTTTTGTCTTTTTGAGACAGGGTCTCACTATGCAGTTGAGGCTGGTCCTGCACTCACTTTTGTAGCCCAGGCTGGTCTCGAACTCACACCAATCCTCCTCCTGCCTCAGCCTCCCAAGTGCTGGGATTACAGGCGTGAGTCACCATGCCCGGCTTAAATTTTTTTTTTTTAAAGAATTTTTTATTTTATTTATTTATGTTTTTCTTGTTTCATAACCTTTATTTGCTTATTCACTCATTTTTATGGCTGGCTGAGCCCGCACCCTGACGGCAGGGCTGGCGCAGCATGTGGTGCCGGGGATTGAACCGCGGTCCCTGAAGCCACCCAAGCTTTCCCAAGCAGGCGCTTTAGACCACTGAGCCATCCCGCTGGGCCCCTTAAATTGTCAGTTATGTTGCAATGCTTTTATCAATATGTCCTATGTTGAAGCAATAACTGAATTTTTTTGCCAGGTGGGCGGGTGGTGTTCTGGGATTGAACTCAGGACTTTGTGCTCGCCAGGGAAGCACTTATGCTGCTGAGCTATCTTCCCAGCCCCTAAAGGCAATAATTCTATAGAGTATTGGCTTACATAAAATTTTTTGGGCAAGCTGGGCATGGTGGTGCACACCTGTAGTGCCAGTACTTGGGAGGCTGAGGCAGGAAGATTGGTGTGAGTTTGCGACCAGTCTGGACTAAAAAGTGATTTGAGGCCAGCCTGAACTGCATAGCGAGACCCTGTCTCAAAAAGAAAAAAAAATTCTAGGCAATAGTTGAATTTGGAGTCATACTCTAAATATATAATGATCTTTATTATGATACTAGATACTAGTTCTTTTTTTCTTTTTTTTTTGTCTTTTTGAGACAGGGTCTCATTATGCAGTTGAGCTTGGCCTTGAGCTCACTTTTGTAGCCCAGGCTGGTCTCAAACTCACACCAATCCTGCTGCCTCAGCCTCCTGAGTGCTGGGATTACAGGCATGAGCCACCATGCCTGGATTTTTTTTTTTTTTTTTTTTTTGTCTTGAGACAGGGTATTGCTATGCAGTTCAGGGTGATCTTGAGCTCACTTTTGTAGCCCAGGCTGGTCCCAAACTGGAACGATCCTCCTTCCTCAGCCTCTCAAGTGTGAGATTACAGGCATGCACCACCACGCCCAGCTGCTAGATACTAGTTCTACCCATCAGAAGATGTTTTTAGGGGAAAGTCCACTCGAGCCTCCCTTCTGTTCTTCTCTCAGACAGGAACTTCCTTTCCCCAATAAATCTATTCTGCTCATTATAAAAAAGAAGAGACTTTTAGAGAGTACTTTGAGATAGTTTTGGGGTTTTTTTGGGAGTGGGGATGGTGTGTACATGGTGCTAGGAATAGAACCCAAGGTCTTGTGCGTGCTAGGCAGCTGCTGTACCACTTCTACAGCCTTGGACCGGGTTTTTTTTTTTTTTTTTTTTTAATTTATTTAATTTAATTTAATTTTGAAAAGTAGAAACAAAAGCAAGAAAATCAGAAGACAGACAGAAGCAGGGTAACATATAACAATACATATGTTATAGATTTTCAAAATAAGAATAGCTGATAACAATGGTTGATATATTATCTATTTTTATCATCATATCTGTTGCTCAGATTAACAGACATAGTTATGTAAGATTGGACATATGATTGAATATTACCACATGCTTTCAAGAAAACTTAAATTTTTGATCTTGTCTCTCTTTCTTTCTTTAGTTACCTTTTTTTTCTTCAGGACAGGGGTTTGAACTCATGACCTTGCACTTGCCAGGTAAGCACTTGTGCCATGGAGCTATCTCCCTGGCCCCTCTTTTTCACTTTTTAAGGAACATTTTAAAGAGAGTATAGTATAACTGATACGACATTAGAAATGGTACACATTTTTGTTTTGCAGCTGGGCGTGGTGGCTCACGCCTGTAATCCCAGCACTTGGGAGGCTGAGGCAGGAGGATCGGTGCGAGTTCGAGACCAGCCTGGGCTACAAAAGTGAGCGCAGGACCAGCCTCAACTGCATAGCGAGACTCTGTCTCAAAAAGACAAAAAAAAAAAAAAAAAAAAAGAAATGGTACACATTTTTGTTTTGCATAAATAAATGGTATGATCCTGAAATTGCAGCAAAAAATATACAGGATCACATTTGCAAACATCAAATGAGACTTTAATTTGAGGATAAAGTTATTATCAGTGTAGTATGCTATAATAGTACTTTAGTGCCATTCAATTTATCCAGTACTCACGAGATATAACTGAAATAGTTACTTTATAAAATATGGACTCAGTCATTCTATTCTAAGGAGTCTGGAAAGAAATATCTTTAGGAAACAGCTAAGTAACAACATGCTGAATATATATTTGAGCTATTCAACTGTGGTTGAATGATAAAGCACATGCTTACATGTGCAAGATCCTGGATTCAATACCCCCCCACACATACACACACACTCCAATGAGTGGGTCATATCAATAGTAAAGGAAAGGCAAAGGTGAGGAAAATGTGACCTGGAATAGACAAAAGAGGCTAGAGAAAGAAAGGGAGTCAGCTGGACCAGGAGTAGTACCATCCAGGACTCCTTACAAGGCCCAGCTCTGGCCCTTTTCCTGCTACCTTCCAGGACAAAAATGACAAAGCTTTGGGAAATGACCACTTAGCACCCACATCCTGCCTCCTCTGTGCTCCATGTGCTGGGACACCTGAACTCTGGCCAAACACCCTGAGTAGTGAACTTGCAGAGTCTGAATAGAACTTCTGCAGAACCCAAAGCCAGGAGAATGATTGGCTAGAAAGGTAGACAGACAGCACAGGGGTTGCTGGGGTAGTGGCACATGCCTAGAGACCCAGCTATGTGGGGGGCTCAGGCATAAGATCGCTGAAGTCCAAAAATCTGAGATCACTGTGGGCAAAATACAGAGATCCTGGCTTTAAAAAAAAAAAAAAAAGGTAGGCTGAGGGACAAAGGCTGACTCTTATGCACTCCTGTGTTCTGGAACAAAATAGGAATTCTAAATTAGAATTCAGCTTTCCAAGTTATTACAATATATTGGTCAAGGCAGGCAAGCAGAGTATACCTTCTTTTTTTGAAAATCTGGGTTATTTTGTAATATTAAAATATTTAAGTGTATTAATGCACCTGCAAGCAGGTGTAGGGGCCAGGGGATCAGTCCCCCAGCCTGCCATGCCCCCCACTGCACTGAGACAGCAACTGAGACTGGGCATTGCACACACCTGTAACCCCAGCTCTCGGAAGGCTGTAAACTGGCGGATCACTATGAGTCCAATCTAGTAGTGAGACCCTGAACACCCTGTAGACCCTTCCCTAAAATACAAAAAAAAAAAAAAAAAAAAAGAGTAGGCATAAACAATCTATACTTTGTTCCAGGGCTGACAAATATTCTGGGCAGGACTGATCTATAGGAAGTGGGAAACAAAGGCTGATGTGGGAGAGAGCACATTATGAAGAAGAAATGCTAAAGCAAGTCCTTGCCCTGCAGTTAGTATCCAGATGTCCCACAAAGCCTCATGTAGTCATGGGTTGAGTCTTCTAAAGTTTGTAACTAGAGTCATGCTCCAATGCTGGGATTGTGGGTGTGAGTGCTGCACCCACCCTGGGACAGGTCACCTGCATGCGACATGAAGGAGGGAAGGAGACTTGCTCTTCTCTGCTCCACCATTTTGCTCATGTTGATTTTTCTGTTTTCCATTGTAAATGTTGGTCTCTGCCAAGTGCCACCCTGTCTTGGAGCTAGCTGAGTATGAACTGAAACTTCCACAAATTGTGAACTAAATAAAACTTTCCTTGCTTGATTCTGGGTGTTGGGTATTTTGTCTCAGCAGTGAGAGAAAACTAACCAACACCTCATGCAGGCATTGTAAGTGAGCTCTTACAGTGCTTGAGGAGACACAGTAGGTGGGTTCTTCTCAGTTAGTAAGAAAAACTCTTACCTGCACTTGTGCATTTCCTTTTAGCAAATTCCTTTATTGTGTAAATCAGAGGAGGTGCATCTTGAAGGCATTGTGTGCTGGGCTTCAGACCAGTACAATAAAGCAAATATTGTTATAACTGAGTCACACAGTTTCCAAGTGCATATAAAAATTATTTTTATAGTATATTATAGGGCCGGAGAGATAGCTCAGGGGCACAAGTTCCTGCCTGGCAAGTGCAAGGTCCTGAATTTGATCCCCCAGTTCTCAAAAAAAAAAAAAAAAAAAAAAAAGTTGGTATAGTATATTGTAGCCTATGAAATATGCTATATCACTGTTTAAAATTTACATATTGAATGGATAAAGTGTGATATTTATACACATTGGAGTACTATCCTGCCATGAAGGATAAACTTGAGTCCTCCTTAGGAAAATGGACACACTTTTTTTCCATGAAGAATGTAATCATTAGGCACTATAAACATATTTTAATGAGAACTGAAAATTGAAGAAAGTACATAGCTTCATTTGTAGTGGACTGACAACTGGTGGTCAACTTGTAACACCTGGTGAAGCAAATCAGTGTGATGCCGGGTAGAGGAAGCACATCTGGTAGCATAAGAGGCAGAACTGAAGAAAAGGAGGAGGGGGGAGGGGAGGGAGAAGGAAAAGCAGAAATAGAAAGAGGAGGAGGAGGAGGAAGAGGAGGAGGAGCAGGAGAATGGGAGAAGGAGAAGGAGAGGAAGAGGAAGACAAAGAGGAAGAGGAGGAGGAGGAAGAGGAAGAAGGAAGAAGAAGAAGAAGAAGAAGAAGAAGAAGAAGAAGAAGAAGAAGAAGAAGAAGAAGAAGAAGAAGAAGAAGAAGAAGAAGAAGAAGAAGAATTTTATAAGCTGTAGGGAGCTGCTGGTTTTTTTTCCTGCAAGAGCTTGTCCTGCTGGCTTTCTGGCTGAACCCAGCTGTTGTGCTGTTGTTATTGTTGAAGGAGCTCAGGGCCTTACTGCAGCTGAAAGTGGCTCTGATTCTCACTTGAGCGTCACTTTCTGGCTTTGGAGGAGGAGATGGTACACAGCTCAGACTCCTGGAAAAGCTTGCTACATTGGCTTTCCTAATGAGAACTAGGCTGTTCTCATCCTAGGAGGAGGTCTGGACTTCACTGCCCCTGAGGATGGCTGTGGTACTTTTCAGGGGAGCTCAGATTTTACTTTGGCTCCAGAGCATATCCTTCAGCTTGCCAGCACAGATCCTTTATCTCACTGGCACAGACTTGCTAGCTTTCACCACTGACCTTTGGGCCTTCCCAGTGCAGATCCATAAAATAGGTGTGCACGAGACATTGTTGTGGGCTCTTGGTCTCCAGCTAGACTTGGAGGTATTGTCATGGGCTCTAGGTCTTCAGCTGGACTCATGCAGGACATTGCTGTGGAATCCAGGCCTTCAGCTGGATTATTTTGTGTCTTTACCGTGTGAACAAATTTCCTGCACTCTCTTGCACATGACTCTGGGTGACCATTATATAAAATAATCATATAATTAGGTGTCCTGCATTGTATTACTCTTCACCTTGCAAACCCCAGACAGCATCATCATTTAAAATATATTGTTACCCCCTCCAAAAAAAAAAAAACATTATTGCTAAAACATGCCTATGTTTTTTTTTTGTTTTGTTTTGTTTTTAAGCATACGGTCTACAGGGTGCCCAGGGTCTCACTACTAGATCAAACTCGTACTGATCCACCTGTTTCCAGCCTCCCAAGAGCTGGGATTACAGGCGTGGGCCACCACACCCAGGCTCAACTGCCCTCTCAGCAGGCCCCCGGGCGTGGGGTGCCCTGCAGGCCCTGGAATTGAACCCCCAGCCTCTGTGCCTGGGACTTTAATCCACGGAGCTATTTGGCTGGCCCTTGCTAGTGATCTTTTGAACCTGTACTGAGACATAATAATTATGCTGGTGGAGGGGCTTTCCTTCCTGTAGATGACTGCTGACTCATCAGGGTGGTGGTTACCTTAACTGTGGTAGTGCCAATTTCTTGAAATAAGAAAACAGTGAAGTTTGTAACATCAGATGCCCCATCCTTTCATAAGACATTTCTATGTAGTATGAGATGCTGTTTGGTAGCATTTTTACCCAGTGTCTCCCTGTGTAGTTGAGGTTGGCCATGAACTATATGGCCAGGCTAGCCTCAAGCTGTCAGGAATCCTGCAGGTTCCTAAGCACTGGAATACAGGTATGTGCCACCATGCTTGGCTTGAGGTATATTTCTTTTTTTTTCCGTGGTGCTGGGGATGGAACTCCAGACCTTGTGCTTGCCAGGCAGGTGCTTATACTGCTGAGCTATCTTACCAGCCCTGTGTTTTTTTTTTTTTTTTGAGACAGGGTCTCACTGTGCAGTTCAGGCTGGCTTTGAGCTCACTTTTGTAGCCCAGGCTGGTCTCGAACTCACAACGATCCTCCTGCCTCAGCCTCCCGAGTGCTGGGACTACAGGCGTGAGCCACCACGCCCGGCTATAGCCCTGTGTTTCTTAATAAGACTGTGTGTGTGTGTGTGTGTGTGTGTGTGTGTGTGTGTGTATGTGTGTGTGTGTGTGTGTGTGGCCGGCTGGGCCTGCCCTGAGGGAGGGGCTGGTGTGGCCTGTGGCGCAGAGGATGAAGGTCAAAGGCTGACTCTTTTTTTATAATTTTTTTTTTTTCTTCGGATCCGGCTTGCCGACTTCCCTTACCTACATTGTTCCAACATGCCAGAGGCTGTTCACCTTGGAGACCTGCTGCGGATATGGGTATGGCTCGGCGCGAGATTTACACCCTCTCCCCCAGATTTTCAAGGGCCAGCGAGAGCTCACTGGACGCCGCGACGCTTTCCAAGGCACGGGCCCCTCTCTCGGGGCGAACCCATTTCAGGGCGCCCTGCCCTCCACAAAGAATTTATAATTTAAAAAAAATTTTTTTATTTTATTTTTTTTTTCTTGTTTCAGAACTTTTGTTTGTTTGTTTATTTATTTTTATGGCCGGCTCAGCCTGCCCTGAGGGCAGGGCTGGCGCAGCATGTGGTGCCAGGGATCAAACCGTGGTCCCTGCAGCCGCCCAAGTTTTCCTAAGCAGGCTCTTTAGACCACTGAGCCATCCTGCCAGGCCCGAAAGGCTGACTCTTATACACTCCTGTATTCTGGAACAGAATAAGAATTCTAAATTAGAATTCAGCTTTCCAAGTTATTACAACAATAACAATAACCACTGAGCCATCCTGCCAGGCCCCTGTAACATTAAAAACATTTAGGTGTAAATAATCCATACTTTGTCCCAAGGCTGCCCCATGCGCTGTGCCAGCCTCACCTCTAGGGTGGGCCAAGTCGGCCATACACACACACACACACACACACACACACACACACACACACACACGATTTTAAAGTCAAAATTACTCCTTCATCCATGGGGTACAGAATGGACATTGTTGTTAGTAGGCCTGAGAACAACATTGATCTCATATAGCTCCATGAGAGTTCTTGGGTGACATGTGTATTATCAGTTAGCAGAATATTCTAAAAGAAGTATATACAATTTTTTTCTGGATGGTAGGTCACAGAGCTTAAAATATTCAGTAAGCTGTGTTATAGACAGATTGCTGTCTCCAGACTTTTTTGATTCTATTCCTAGGTCACAGGCAGAGTACACTTAGCATAATTTGCAAGGGGCCCAGGATTTTCAGACTGCTCTAGCATCAAGTCACTAGCTGTACTACCCCTTTAACAAGAGTGTTGGGTTGTCCTTGGTACCCCAGATCTTAACTTCTAACTTTGAGAGTCCGAGCTGGCATCCTCTTCAAATACGAGGCCATTTTCCTTCCATAGACTCTACTTCACTACATGGTTTAGCACAAGGCACTCATCAGCTAGGTGTTCTGGACAGAGTTCTGCTGCTCCCACCTCAGCCTCATTGCTGCACCGAGCACTTGTAGGTTGGGGACATGGCTTCTTTCCTTATATTCCATCCACCAAAGTCTGCTAGCGTTTGACTTTGCTTCTCAGCTTTCTTATCTCCATCACCTTCAAAGAATTGAGAAGTCAGGGCATTTTGTGGAGTAGGCTTTGGCCTAAAGAATGTTGTGTCTGTACAGCTTTCTGTATCCAGGTCACAACTTTGTATGTATGAGTAACAAGTCTGTTTCATTTTCTTACCATCCTTGTGCTCCTTGGAGTAGCACTTTTAATTTACTTCAAGAATTTTTTTCTTTGCATTCACAGCTTTCTGACTGGCACAAGAGGCTTACCTTTTGGTTTATGCAACTTTTTTTTTTTTTTTTTGTGGGGACCAGGGATTGAACTCAGGTCATTGTGCTTGCCATGCAAGCCCTTATTCTACTGAACTATTTCCCTGCCCTGGTTTATTTTGATTTGCACTGTTACTACACTTAATAATTTCTAGCACTTATTTACATATACATTTATCTTTTTTTATTGTTCATGGAACTGAACCCTTGGAGTTAAACATAATACTAGCAAACACTCTTAACACTGATCTAGCACCTCCATCCATTTTTATTTTACTTTGAGACAATATCTTACTAAGTGGTGCAGGCTGGCCTTGAACTTGCAATCCTCCTGCTTCACTCTCTTGAGTATCTAGATTGCAAGCATATCTCACCACATCTGGCTATTTCTAGATTTGACTTATTGTGAAAGCTATGTATTTCCTTCTTGCATTTGAGCAGTTAGGGATTTCACTTTATAACCACTGTAGGCCTACCTTGAATATGGTGTCTGAGAAAAAAGGAAAGCCTAAAGAGAGAGAGAGAGAGAGATCAGGTACTTCGTGGAGCAGTTCAAAAACACATATGAATGAAGTTCACTTAATTGGGCATGGTGTGTGGCACCCAAACAATTATTGTACCTATATAAAATCAAAGATCACTCGTTGCCGGGTGTGGTGGCGCATGCCTGTAATCCCAGGACTTGGAGACTGAGGCAGGAGGATTGGTGTGAGTTCAAGACCAGCCTGGGCTACAAAAGTGAGCTCAAGGCCATCTTCAACTGCATAGCGAGACCCTGTCTCAAAAAGACAAAAAAAAAAAAAAAAAAAAA
>PVJA010049013.1:0-13918 GCA_004027025.1 Myocastor coypus
AAAAAAAAAAAAAAAAAAAAAAAAAAAAATAAACCTTCACCATTTGAGTCCTGGTCACCATCGGATTATATTGAAAATATACAAGCAAAAAAGGAAAAACAGTGAATGATGTATAAAAGCAAGAGAAACAAACAACAAAAAAAGTGTAGTAACAAAAAATAAACACAGTAAGAAGTAAAAAGGCTGTGCAATGCTGGCCCCACCCCCAGGATGTGGTGAGAAGTAAATTGAGACTGAACACGGTGGGACGCGCCTGTAATCCCAGCACTTGTGACGCTGTAAACAGGTGGAGCACTATGAGTCCAATCTAGTAGTGAGACCCTGAGCACCCTGTAGATCCTTCCCTAAAGTTCTGCTGATAAGCCAGTACTATTATGGACTATTGGACTATACATGCAACTACTTTCTCTTACTTCAAGGAGAAGAAATACTTGTAATAATAGTGCTTAGAAAAGTTACCAAGTCTGCATTTTGTACTCTGAACACGTACTATGAAGACAACAATATGCAATGTTAAGTACTGTGGCAGTCCTCCTAACATATTTTGTAACTGTCTTCTTGTCATTTCTTTCTTATTAAAATTATTAATATTTAAAAAAACAAAAGAAAAAAATACAAAAAAAGAAATAAAGAGGCTGTTAATCAAAACTGCATTCACCTTAACATTAACAAAAACAATGTAATAAGTTAAACACTTTTAAGTGAAAAAACCTTTGAAAGAAACCAGACAAAACGAAATAGTAAAATGTAGAACCAAGAACAGAATAATGTTGCTATGAAATATTTATATTTTATTTCAGTTTTCACAATTTACTAATGATGTTCATTATATGTAGTCAACAATTTAACATCTAACTCACTGAAAACAGAGAATTACGAGAAAAAAGCTTTGCATCTATAATGACAACTTCCATAACTATTATAAATGCTTGTTTGCCACATAGTTCCATAAAGATGAATTATTTAAAAAAATTGGTTTTTGATTGGAAAAAGACTTATCTTGCTAAAAAATTAATTGTTGTACTTCATTTCCGTGTTTTAATCCTAAGGCTATCTTCCTGATGATTTAAGATCCACTGTTAATATTCATGGTTTTATATTAAGATGTCTTTGTACAATCACATCTCAAATACTTGATATAAGACTCTAAACGATTTTGATTCTCATACAAACTCCATCATCTTCCTGAAGAGGGTATGCCTATCCTAAGTAATGAAACAAATGGAGACATCAGAAATTGACAAATGGCTATTAAATCTCCCAAAATTAAATAAACAAAATGGGACTCAATATCTGTGCTTGGTATTTTTCCAATCTGCTTTCAGAAAGATGCCACACTCAAGTATAGCATCATCATTCCTGAAATAAGAATAAGGCCATTTCCACAACTTATCTTGAAAGTCACAGGCAAAATTGGGTTATAAATTTGGCCCAGTTTTTTGTCAGCCACACAATGTTCACAAGTCATTTGACCTGCCTGAGACTCACTTTCTTACATATGATTTCTTTAAAAATATGTATTAAATAAAGCTATTAAGTAGATTAAACAACAATGATTGACGTACAATACTGATTCCAAGTTAAGTCTAAGACTTTTGATATTCAGAAAGACAGTGATGGTAAGCTCGAGTACCTGTGTTATAGAGTAATAATATCACTAAGCTTCTCTTCTGGAGGGTTAAGAATGTAAGTTTATAGACCAACAATTAGAGAAAAAGAGGACCTACAAGGATAACCAATATTTTGGCCCTAGCCCTTTAAGGTCAGTGAGGACTCAGTACATAACAGAACCAGTGCTGTAACATCCTATAACTCAGTGATTTCCCAAATTTTGTCCTCAAGAACATTATGGGGCTAAAGAGAAAAGGGGTCAACAACTAGTATGTAACATTTAAAATTCTAACAGCCTTTCAGCCTGGCACAGTAATCTCAGCATTTGCAAGTACTAGAGCAAACCGTGTCCTGAGAAATTAAAACCAAAAAATAAAATTAAGTTTTCTTTAGTGTGGTTGTATGAACACAGAATACTTTTTTCTGACGTCCTTACTAATGAATGCAAATTACCCAGTAGAATATCTGGCACAAAGTAGGTATCCAATAGGCACTCCTTGAGGAATAAATTGATTGTATTATTTTCCAATTTTAAAATCACTGAACTGCATATTAAAAACATAAAGAATCATTTGTGAAATATTTATATCAATAAATATATTCCTGAAAGTTGTTGGGATTCAAACTCATGACTTGCACTTGCCAAGCAGGCACTTGTGCCACGGAGCTATCTCCCCAGCACTTGAAGATCATTTGGTGGTAACAAACAGTTGCTTTGAGAAGGGTTTATTTATTTATTTATTTGTTTGTTTGTTTGTTTGTTTGCTTATTTATTTATTTATTTATTTATTTATTTATTTACTATCTCAGGATGCATTCAGGGCACACAAGGTAAAGTTTGTCAAGTAGGGGATCTAATTCCAGTACTCTGTGCCTAACTGCATTTTCCTGCGCAGAGGCTTAAAATCAGAGCTTACCCCCCTGCCCCAAAACAGGTGTTCTCAATGAGAAAAAAATCAGAGTAGGAAAGCTTGAACTATGGGGGAAACTGTTAGTGTTATATGTTGTAATCCTTTCATTTAAAAAATATCATTGTATTTACTAAGATTCTGGTAACAGCTTTACTTGATATGGTATACATATCAGAAGGTAGTGAGAAAGTGAAGGATAATGATGCATTTTAAAGATAATTAAAGCAGTATCTACCATTACATTAAATAAGGAATGTCAGGAAAATAGAAGAGTTAATGAGGACTTACAGATTTTGATCTTAAGGGTTTGTAGAAACGTGTTACCCATTAGTGGTATGGGTAAAATTGAGAGACTAATTCTGAAAAGTTTTGCAAGCTCAGTTTTCATATATGTTCAATAGGAGATGCTTATCTTTTGTTTAAGTTGTTATGTAGTCTTTCCTTTAGAATTCAAATCAAATGACTGGGCAGAAGATATAAACTGGATAATCATTAGTCAACTAACTAGAAAAGTTGATGGCTATGGCAAAGGCAGTGCTCCAGTTAGCTATTGCTGCATAACAAATTGACTCAAAATATACTGGCTTAAAATGCTACACTCATTTTTTAAATTATCCTTCATAGTTCTTTCACTGGGTTTTTTCAGCAATTGTAACATATGATCATGCAAATATGGTCAGATGATGGAGGAGGCAGTTTATCTCAGAACTTTCTTCATTTATAGCTTGGGAAGGATTCTATATACTTTTTCATCTGTCAGCTGAGACACATACAGGTGGACCCACAATGAGTGTGGTCTACCTTATTGTCCAAAAATAGGCATCAGCAAAAGAAAGACCATTGGAATGTGTATGAAGTGTTACTCCCACTCTTGGGAGTCACACATTATTTCTGTGGTATTTGCCTCATTAGAAGAAAGTTGTAGTTCCAGTGAGATGGCTCAGTGGGCTAACGGTCCTGCTTAGGCAAGCTTAGGTAAAGGCAAGGACTGTGGTTGGATCCTGTTGCCACATGCCTTGCCAGCCCCACCTCCAGGGTGGGCTGAGCCTGCCAAAAAAAGAAAAGAAAAAGGGCTGGGCAAATAGCTCAGCAGATTAAAGAGCCTATCTCAGCAGACACAGGGACCAGGTTTGATCTCCAGCATGCAGTGCTGGCCCAGCCCCTGGGGTATGCTGAGACAGCCAGTTGAGATGAGGCGTGGTGGTGCATGTCTCCAAACCCTGCACTTGGGAGGATGAAAACAGGAGAATCACTGAGAGATTGATTTATGTAGTGAGACCCTATGGACTCTTTACTAAATACGTAAAAAGAAGTGAGTTGGTATTTTTTAAAGAGTACAAATTATGCCGGGCATGGTGGCTCACGCCTGTAATCCCAGCACTGGGAAGGCTGAGGCGGGAGGATTGGTGTGAGTTCGAGACCAGCCTGGGCTACAAAAGTGAGTTCAAGGCCAGCCTGAACTGCATAGGAGACCCTGTCTCAAAAAGACAAAAAAAAAAGTTTATAGCAGCCCAATTTGTAATAGCCAAATCTTGGAAAGAGTACAAATTAGAATTAAAACAGAAAAACTAGTGACAAAGAATTTCACTTAACAAAGTAATACAAATTTCGCAGTATTTCTTGTAATACATAGTATTGTCTTCCATCCGGTTACTCATATTACTAGATATATGCATGTAAAAGTAGAAAAGCAAAGAAATGCATAAGAAATTAAGAAGACAAAAAGGGCAAATAATTTTTAAAAGGACACAAAACAAAATAGGCATTAGCTGTTCCTTTCCATAAACCAGTAGAAATGCACAGTACAGTTATCCACACCTCCTTGCTTACAGACACAAACAAATCTCTTTCCTCCACTCCGTTTCCTGTCCTCCTCTATTCAGTAATGCTTTCCTTTTAAATAAGCTCATTTCTTTTTCCGGGTCTCTTTTGTACCCTTCAGATTATATTTCTCTCTTTCAGGTTTTCACCCTAAAGAGACAATATGGTCTTTGCACATGTGGATATGATTTATTTCACTTAAGAGTATAGTCTTTAGTTGCACCCATTTATTGACAAAAGACTCAAGTTGATCCTGTTTTACCATTTAATAATATTCCATTATATAAAAATATCACATCTTCTGAATCCATTCTTTAGCTGATAAGCGTCTAAGTTGTTTCACGATTTAACTATGACAAACTGCGCTGCTATAAATATGGGTGAACATATACCACTGTGGTATGAGGTTTTCAGTTTTTCTGGAAAAATACCCAGGAGAGAATAGCTAACTTGAATGGGACCTCAAATCCTAGCTTCCAAGGAATCTCCATAGTGATTTCCATAGTGGTAGTACAAGTCTGCACTTCTCCCAACTGTGAAAACTGGTTCTTTTTTCTCCAGAATCTCTCAGGTATTTGTTGTTGGATACCTTCTTGATATTAGCCATTTATTCTGGGGTGAGATGGAATTTCAGTGTTGTTTTAATATGTATTTCTTGAATGACCAATGATTTTGAACATTTTTTCTTATAAATAACAAATGCATATTAACATTTCATTCTTATTTTTATATCTAGATCTAGACAGGTATTTACATGTACTATATATGTGAATGTGCATAATTAAAACTGTGAAGCAAAATAAAAAACAAGTGAGTTAGTATAACCAGCTATATTAAAACGGTAAATCACACATGCTTCTCTACGGGAGGAGTACCAAAGAATTAATAGAATTACTTTTAAAGTAACATTTTCAGTGGCAAAAGGCAAAGGAGTTGTGAGTTTAAAGAAAATGAAGAGGTTAGAGAAATCAATATAAACACGTCTTCTGAGGACTTTTAAATTTTATCTATCTATCTATCTATCTATCTATCTATCTATTTATTTATTTGTTTGTTTTTTTGGTACAGAGTCTTGCTACATAGCTCAGACTCACAGTGATCCTCCTATCTCAGGCTCCTAAATCCTGGGATTACAGGTGTGTGCCACCACACCTAGTTTCAGTGGCCAGCACTGTGCACCCATGGGCAGGGCTAACACGGGATGCAGTACCAGGGATCACATCCAGGTCTTTGTACTTTTCACGCAGGTTCTTAGATCACCAACGTATCTCCACAGACCTTCTGAGCATTTTCATATTGTAAATTTAAATGAAAACAGAATGCTAGAGCTATATGGAGGGGAGGAGAACTCCAGAAATACACTTTATTGTTATGGAAAATGATAGCATCCTTGTATGCTAGTTAGCATGACACAATAGTGAGAAAAAATTGATAATGCAGTAAATATTGGAGGAATGAATGGAAAGATGTGATAGATAGCCACTGAGTAATGTGACTGATCATAGCTGGCTTTAATGATAATAAGCCAAAAGAGTTAAACATACAAAGAAACAGTGAAGGAAAGTATTCTCTTTAGATTGTTTCTATTTTCAATACGAATTAGGAATTAAGGTCATCAAACCATTAATGACAAAAACAGTGAAGCACCGATTAGAGGTTCTGAGAGACCAAAAAAAAAAAAAAAAAAAAAAAAAAAAAAAAAAAAAAAAAAAAAAAAAAAAAAAAAACAAACAAATAGTTATTGAGAAGGATGGGAGAGTAAGGAGATAAGGAAAATATAATCATTACCAATCTCAATCTCAGTTGGGATTACGGATACTCCATTCTATATGAAACTAAGTGTGCATAAATGTAGACTGTTTTAGCTGCATTAGAATTCACAAAGCTGGGATGGAGTAAGCAATGAAGTGGATTGAACCTGTAATTGTACTTGTGATTTAGCCAAATAAGATAACAGATTGGCAGGAAAGAAACAACATAATTCCACATGAGCAGTTCAGTCAATTCTGATAATAACTATTTAATGTAATCTGAATAGAGAGGATATAAGAGGGGATGGAGAAACAGACTACAGATTCCATATATTGGAGATTTTGAATGGATCAAAATATGTTTTTGATAGTGTTATAGTTTGTGTCTGATTGCACTGCAAAAGCCACAAATAATTCATGTGGCAACCATCGCTCCAGAAGCAGCAACCAGCTTGAGTGGCATGGCCAGAGGACCAGGGCGGGGCTCCAGGGGTGGGACCAAAGAGCTGCGAACCATTCAACTGGCAGTACGTGCTGTCCTCCAGCCTACAGTCTCTCTGAGTTGTTGGAAGAGTCGTCCTGGATAGGGTGGCACCCCAGGCTCTCCTCCAGACCCTGTAGAGTGGAGGAGCAGTGTCAGCAATTGAGACCACCTTGGGCAAAGAGATATTTGGAGAAGACAGAGGCACTGACCCTCTCCAGGGCAAATAAGGCTCCGAGGTCTTGCTATATAATTCAGACTGCTTTAGACTATGAAACCTCCAGTAAGTGTCAGCTAAATCAACTTTTCCTTCCCTCATTTTGAGTGTCAGATATTTGTCCTAGCAATGAGAGAAGAGTAACTAATACAGATGGGGTATTAGTAAAGTTAGAAAGTTAAGAGATAGTGGTTAAGGAATGAGATTATGAAGGAGTTGTGATTATTTGGAATGATACAATAGACAGTATGAGATTAAACCTAAGGGGATGCAAATGAAGCTTATGGGGAAAGAAAGGGAATTCATAAGGTAGAAGACTGGTAGGGATATCCATGTGCCCGCAGGGAGAGGGATCATGAAGTCCATATTGTATAAAGAGGAGTTATTTAACAGCCAGAAAGGTTTGCATTGGTGGTCATCATTTGCAAGCTCACAAGTGAATTTTATGAGTCGGAAAGGAGTCAAAGCAGTGTGCAGGTAAGAAGTCTCAGCACAGATTTTAAAATCAGGGAGATGTGAGAAAGATGAGGCACGACATTGGGTTTCTTATGGTTACTAACATCGGTGATAAAAATCAAGATGATTTTTCATTTTATTTTATTATTTTAAATACATATGATGAGAACTGTGAAATTCATATTACTCTGTTAAGTGAAATTCTATATCACTTGCATTTTTTTCTGTTTTAATTCTAAGTTATACTCTCTTTAAAAAAATAAAAATAGCAATAAATAAAATAAAAATTCATACCTGACAATCCCCTTTAATAACTTTTATATTTTACACTTAAAAAGCAAATATAACAATATAATAGAATTTCAAATCAGGTTAGTAGGAGAGCTGTAATAAATGATACATTGAGTATTCTTCATAATAATTATTCAGAGTAAAAGACGTAGTCATGCTATCTTGTCCAAACAATGTTTGCACAAACTCTTCAATGAACTAGGGAAAATTAGCTATTTAACTATCTTAACTCTCTTATGTATAAATTTTTAAGCATACATTATTTGCAACTACAAGTATATGTTAGTATTCCAGAGCTTCACAAATTTGTCAACTTGCATATCAGAACTCCAAACCCATTAAACAGCGCCTCGCCTTTTACTCTAGACCACTATTTTACCTTCTGTTTCTTTGAGGCTGACTGCTTTCAGTACCTCACATAGGTGAAATCATGCAATATTTGCTCTTTTGTGACTGGATTGTTGCAGTTAGCATATTATCTCTAACACTCATGTATATTATCGCATATGGTGATTTCTCCTTTTTAACACTCATAATATTCCACTGCATGAATAGACCACATTTTCTATATTCACTTATGCCTGCTAATAGATATTTATAAGATATTGCCATTTCCTGGGTATTATAACACCGCAATGGACATAAGATTGCAAATTTATTTTCATGATCCTAATTTCAATTCTTTGAATAAATAACTGGAAGTCTTATTGCTGCATAATATGATAGTTCTACTACGAATTTTGCATGCCATTTCTTCATATTTTCCATGGTAATTAAACATTCCCACAGAGGGTCCAATTTCTCCGAATATTTACTGACATTTTTATGTTTGAATGTGGTTTTCTTAATGTAGGATGATGATGCTTTAGTTTGACTTTGATTTGCAGTGCTTCCTCCTCGTTAATGACTGAGGACATCTTATGCCTATTGGCCATTGGTATATCTTCTTTGCAGAAATATCTGTTCATGTCAATTGATTGCCTGTGTGCATAGATGTGTGTGTATTTTACCTAGGGATACAGCCAGGTCTTCACTCTGAGTTCCATCCCCAGGTCTTTTTCTTTCTCTTTTTCTTTTATAATACGGTTCCATAGGTCATTAAGTTGCCCCTCCTGCACTCAAATTAGTGATCCTCATGCCTCAATAGTCCAGAAGTCCATAAGTTACAATCCCCAGATTTTTCAATCGTACTTGTTTTGCTAGAGTTGTGGAAAATCATTATATACTTTAAAAAGTAGTCCCTTGTTACATACAAACTTTCAAAAATTTTCTCCCCCTCTGCAGCTTGTCTTTTCATTTGGTTGAACATTCCTCATTCCTCCACAGAAACTTTTCAGTTTGGCATCATTTATCTTATGTCCTTTGCTTCTGTTGCCTGTGCTTTTGGATTGATACCCAAGAAATCATTGTAAAAACCAATGTTTTGAAATGTAGATCATATAGTGCGTTTTCATTTTATAGCCTCCCATCTTATATTTACATTTAAATCTTTAATACATTTGAGTTCAATTTTGCATATAAGTGTCCAACTTCATTCTATTTTAGTGTGATTGTTGTTTTCCTCAACATCAGTATTGAAAAGAAAGTACGAAAAGATTAATAAAACTCAAAGTAGAGATGAATGACACTCTTACAGTGAAGATACTAGAGTGATAGGCTTTGGTCTGAGTTAAAGGAATTCTGGGATTTCTATTTGATCCCTGACGAATGCATTGTGATTCCTGCAGAGAGGGGTCAAATTTGACACATGAAGCCAATCTTGACCTCTGCTGAAGGAGACACCATAGGCCTGATTATAATGGTCTTTTATATCTTGGGCACTCTCTCTACCTGTGGCGCTTTGCACATCTTCGTAATATAAAAATTAAGTTCCATTGACATATCATGGAAGAAGACTCTCATTAAACTCCTCCTACTTTTCGCTCTCCCGTTTGTCTATGTTTTACTTTTTTAGGACAAATTCTTCAGCAGTTTGTGCAATACAGTAGTTCTCTTATCTTCAAATCCTATATGTTTCCTATTGATAATATATACTGATTAGACATTATATTCTTGATTTCCAAAGAAGTAACCATTGTAATATGTGTTTCCAATAATCATCTATTCAAATAAGTATTATAAAGACAAGATGCACTGCACAGTAAAGTAAATTTATAGAGAGAAGACCAGAATTAATACAAGATGGATTGAGAGAAAAAATTTCGGAGAAGGCTATCGGGCAAAACTCTGAAGCACATTACTTTCTGAGTCACGGAGTATGAAACAGTTACTGATACAGTGACATTAGAAGCCTTCAGTGCAATCACTGTAGCAGACAATTTTTCTGAAGTGTAGGATGTTTGTATACAAGTTGTTATGCTCGTGGCTGGAAAGGTAAGTTGGAGATTATTTGTGGGGGACCTTCAGTGTAAATTTAAAATGCTTGCACTCCACTTTGAGAGTACTGTGCATAAATGATAACTTTTGCAATCAGAAGCATTATTGTAAAGCATAACATGATATACAATTTTGGAGGAACCACACACAGTTGATAGCAATCTCATTTTTTGTTGCTCTATGCAGATATAAATATTTCCTCAGTTCAGAGCTTCTTCCATTACATGTAGTTTTATTTAACCCTAAATATTCTTAGACCCTTTATAAAATCTAAGTATTATTAAAGCTTCACAAAATTTGACAATATGTGTTGGATAATTAAATATATCCCAGTTTTTGGTAAAAACAATATCCAAGGTATAGAAATCTCCTACATTTCCCTGAAACAGCAAATATTTTAATAGATCTTGCAAGGTAGCACAAAAGTGCAACAGTGGCAAATAGCTATAATGTATTCAAAGCAGTAAAAGCAGCACTGGACAAAAGCTCTTTCTGTCTACCTCATCCTGTAGCTGCTTTAGATAATCGATTTTCTGCTAACAAGCCATGAAAGTGTTCCCACTTCCTTTGAAAGGACAGCACACCCAGGGCAACTTTCACTCTTATTGATTTTGAATCACATTCAGTGACTGACTTTGAATCATCAAGTGGGTTTCCCTGGAGTTAAAGCGCGAGAAAGATTTAATTAGAGAGCCACAGTCCAGATAAAAGATATCATATCGGTGACTTAAAATCTGACTGAACTTCTCTTTTGATGCTGATGGGTAGGAACAAAAATGTGGCGTTTTACTTGTTTCTGAAATATTTTCTGAGGCTATGTGTACTTCTCAATTTCAGGGACTCTGACCTCATCAGTAAAATCAAGCAGAAAAATTGCTTCCAAGCCATTCCTCTGAAAAATTTTCTGTTTATTTGACTAAATTTTGCTCAGATAATTTTAAGGCATTTCAAAATGAAATACATCCTCAAAGTCTCAAATTGAACATTGTACATTGTAACATAATTTTAAAAATCTGGTTCCAAGAGCACATAAATGTCTGCTTTTTAAGGTTTAATAAGAATAGAAATATCTTGTTAATACTAAGCAATTAGAAAGTGAAAGAAGAAGGTTTCCAGTGTCACCTAGGAATTATTTCAGGCATATACTCAGCCATAATTTTGGAATTGTGTGAATATTCCTTTGGGAAAAGTCTCTCCATCCAGAATTGTTGGGTTGTAGAGTTTGCACATAGTTGACTAATTGGTGTGAATGATTTTCCAGCACATCTGAATCAATCTGCATTCCTCTTAGAGTGTAGCATTTCAACATATCAGCCTAGCACTAACATTATCCAACACTGTGTTTTCCCAAACTAAGTGCATTTTTTTCTTTTAGTTTTTTTTTTTTTTTTTTTTTTTTTTTGGTGGGACTGGGGTTCAAACTCACAACCTTGCACTTGCCAGGCAGGCACTTGTGCCACGGAGCTATCTCCCCAGCCCCTTTTCTTTTAGTTTTAACATTAAATCCTTGAAGTGTTTTAGATACCCTGGTTTATACAACAGATGGCTGAAACAGAGGAAGGTGAAGCTATTTGCCCCAAGTCATGTAGCTAGATGTGTAAAGTGAGGTAATAAAATCATTTTACTCACTTATCCTAGAACCTGCATGACTGTGACTGAGCAACTCTTGCAAGAATTCCCTTCTTTGAGAAATTACTGGGCACATTATACAGCTCAAATTTCTCTTCTGCAGTTCTTAATCGCTTTGTATTTGAAAGCTAGTGCAAAGAAAGCTAGAACGTCATCTTTAGACTCTGGCCAATTAACAAAATCTAGTTAGGTCCAAGTATATGAAATTAACTGTACTTACCTCATTGTCCTCACTTCTCATAGCCTATAAACATTGGAACATACAAATAAGATTGTTTATCTCATTGTTATGAAATTGTTGCATAAGAAGTCCTTACATATTAGAGCAGGATATTGAGTCGGGCTGATCACAACAGTCTCTGTTATGACCTACGCAAGGCCCTGCTGTTCTGAATTCATCGATCGGCCAAGTTGTTTGTATTTTGTTGCCATATAATTTCACATCAAGCAATTTTCCAATTTTATTTTTTATAAATCAGAAATTATAGATACGATCTCTATTTTCAATAGACTCCCCAATCTCACCACTTTCACTTTTATGGTACTTCTTTTTTTTAATTTCAATTTTTTTATTGTTTAAATTTAAAAATGGTTATATTACATATTTTCATCATCAGATCAGTTTAGATTAATACATATAGGTATATAAGATTGATCAAACAATTAAACATTAACTTTTCTAAATCCACATTACTTTTTTTTTCTTTTCCCCTTTCCTTTCTTTGAAAGTTGACATTGCATATTGTCCTCACAATCATTCCACAGAGTACAGTGTGTGGGCATGACCCACCTCCCTATTGATGTTGCTTAGAAAAAAAAAAGGAAAGAATATAATTCTCTTTGGACTAAGAGGAAGCAGATACATACATAGTCAAAGATTTTGCAATTGCAGTGGGCCACCAGTGAAGCTTGTGATTTTGGAGGCTATTGAATCTAAGCCTCCTAAAGCTCATCTCACCAATCTAGCTCTGCGTTCCATGCATTGTAATTAAGGATTTTTTTTTCTTGCTGAGTGATCAAGGGCAAGTCGAAGCAAGACCTGTATAACTAAACATTCATTTTTTTGTATCTTCCAGGGTCAAATCCCCTCAGGATTAAATTTGAGACCATAGACAATACTTTGTAGAACTGTTGTTAGTGTCAGCCTTCGGGACGAGTCACGGCCATTGCTTGGCCATTTTGCTTTCTGAGAAAGCCTGAGAGAATGTTTTTCTCTGGTTGACTCTCCTTAGATGCACTGCAGTTCATTCATCCCTTTCCTCTGAGGTCCCATAATCTCCTTGATCAGGAAATTTGGGACACCTCTGAGTTATAGGATATTACAGCACAGGATCTCTTATATCCTGGGTCTTTATTGACCTTGAAGGGCTAGGGCCAAAATATTGACTATCTTTATAGCCCTTCTTTTTCTCCAATTTTCGTTCTGTTAACTTACATTCTTAACCCTCCAGCAGAAAAAGCTTTGTGATACCATTACTCCAAAACATAGGTACTGGGCTTATCATCACTGGCTTTCTGAGTATCAAATATCTTTGACTTAGCTTGGAAATGATATTTTCTGACCATCATTGATATTCTAATAACTTTCCATACAATGTGATATAAGCAGTTACAAAACTTTGACACAGATATTTGGAAATTCAAGGAAATACAAAATTGTAGCCTGTCAAGAATATGGTTTTTGGCCCAGTCTCTTATTTTCAAGTACTACTCTTACAAATTAGAGAAACAGTACCTTTTATGATAGCACCGAAGAAAATGAAATACTTAGGAATCAACCTAACTAAGGAAGTAAAAGACCTTTTCAATCAAAACTATAGTACTCTGAAAAAAGAGATCTTAGAAGATCTCAGGCAATGGAAAGATATTCCCTGATCCTCCATAGGAAGAACCAACATTGTGAAGATGGCCATACTCCCTAAATTGTTGTACAGATTTAATGCAATTCCTATCCAAATACCACCGACATACCTCACAGAGCTGGAAAAGTCATTCCAAAAATTTATTTGGAACCGAAAGAGACCCAGAATTGCAAAGACAATTCTCAGCAATAAAGGTATGGCAGGAGGCATTACAATTCCTGACCTAAACTTATACTACAAAGCTACAGTAATAAAATAAGCATGGTATTGGCAAAAGAATAGACCTGAAGATCAATGGAATAGACTAGAGGACGCAGAAGCAAATACAAACACACTCAGCCACCTTATTTTTGACAAAGGGGCCAAACATGTGTACTGGAAGAAAGACAGCCTCTTTAACAAATGGTGCTGGAAAAATTGGCTCTCTACATGCCGAAAACTAAATCTTGACCCTAGTTTATCACCATGCACGAAAATAAAGTCGAAATGGATTAAAGATCTAAATATTAAAA
>PVJA010049014.1:0-13944 GCA_004027025.1 Myocastor coypus
AGGATCCTTACAAAACTAGAATTGGAAGTTCCGTTCCATCCAGCATATCCAACTCTAAACACAACCTCTATTTCAATTTTTCCGTGAATGTATCATAAACTGACAAAATGCCTTTATTAATTATTCCCTTAAATTCATTTTAATATTTTTTTCTCAGAATATTTCAAGGCATACATGAAGGTTTACTGAATATCAACATTTTCATAAGTATAGAGTATCTTAAATATATATTTTAAATAATTTATTTATTTATTTTTTTTTGGTTGTTTCAGAACTTTTGTTTGTTTGTTTATTTATTTTTATGGCTGGCTCAGCCTGCCCTCAGGGCAGGGCTGGCGCAGCATGTGGTTCCAGGGACCAAACTGCGGTCCCTGTAGCCGCTCAAGCTTTCTTAAGCAAGCACTTTAGATCACTGAGCCATCCTGCCGGGCCCCTTAAATATATTTTTAAAACACAATGATGTTTGCACTAAAAAATTGTTTAAAGGATTTCTGTGTTATAGACATGGTGGTACACACCTGTAATCCTGCCACTTTGGAGGCTGAGACAGGAGAATTACTCTGGGATACTTAGTGATTTCAGGACACCTAAACTACAGGAATATAAATGTGGCTTTTTGTTTTCATGATCTCACCATACAGCGAGATCCTGTCCCTGTCTGAAAGGATGAAAGAAAAAGAGAGAGAGAGAGAGAGAGAGAGAGAGAGAGAGAGAGAGAGAGAGAGACAGAGACAGAGAAAGAGACAGAGACAGAGAAAGAGACAGAGACAGAGACAGAGACAGAGAGACAGAGCTTACAAGCTCTTTGGAGAGTTCCGAGAGTGAATAGTGTCAAAGTACATTGAAAGGCTGAAGACCCTGCAGTCTGATGTCACTAGAAATGACAGTAACAAAAGACAGCAGGCCTACCAGAATGGAACTTAAATACTCAGGCTGTCTTCCTCCTTCTTCTGTCGCTTTCATTCCATATAAGATACAAGATTATAGAATGGTGCCACTTACAATCAAATCTTTTTGCTACCCAACATGCCAATCATCCCTAGGAACATCCTACACTCAGAGATACTCTGAATTAATCTGGTCGGTGTTTCTCACTCCAGTCAAATAAATAATCACCAGGATGGTCATAATGTCTTAGAAAACATTACATGCATGACTCAAAATTATGATGTTCAACAGATTTCTTTTAAGGATGGAAACTAATAATAACTTTAATGTCTATAAAAAGCTATTTTACATGTTCATTAATGTTTGAGGGACTGTATTAATATGTAATAAATGATGTTATTTTCATAAAGAACATTATTTGTGTCCTCTATATGCCATGTTTGGATTCATTTTATTGAAACTTAGATACCTTACAGGTAGATACAAACATGATCCTCTTTCAGTAATTAGTAAAAGCTGCCTTTAGAAATATATGCACTGTGCTTGTTTTTCTAAATCCCTTTAGCGATGTAAACTTAAATGTATTGATTCCTCAAAAGTTGGAACATCTGCATTCCTCAACTTATTAGAGGAATATAAAACCATTCTTATATACTCTTGAAAATTTTATTCAGTAGTGAATATTTCAATTGGGAATTTCCTTTGATTTAAGAATTCTTGAGAAAGGAAATATGAATTGTGGTGTAAATTCACCCATCACTTACCTCCATAAAACTTTTTTTCATAGACTATTTTACTGAGTCAACTGCATTATCACAGGTATTTACAAGTTGTGTTTAGGTCATTAAATTCATTGGTTACTAATTCAGGAATTGTGATGTCATTAGGTACATTAAAATATTCAGAACAAAAAATGGTCAAGGGAAATTTCTACTTGATGACACTGCTTTTATTTAAGTAACTCTTGCATAAAGTACTGTACTATTCAGTGGAATATAAAATTAAAGTGTTGTGGTCAATACTATAATTCGACAGATTTAGGGAATTGTATAAACAAGAAAGACTGAAAAAAAAAAAAGACATTGAGGCCTTGTAAACACGATGTGCAGAACCATACAGAAGAAGTAAGGTCATAAGCTCAGAATTTTGAACATTATTCTTCCACTATAAGGCCAAACAATCTGCACACATGTAGGCAGCCAAGTGAGAATACCTGTAGTGCATATTTTAGTTTTACCAAATTAATCTGTGCTGTCATTTGAGTGCTAAAAGGATAATTTCCAGTGGACATTAAAATCATGCATCTTGTTAAATACATAAACTACAATTTGTGCTTGGTCAGTGTTCTCTGACTGTCTTGCACCACAGTGGGTGAAGTTCTTTAAGTGTGTCTGCTGTAAATTCTAGGTATTTCCAGATTTCCCCAGAGCTTGCACAGTTCATTTTCCTATCTCATCTCCTTCATAGTGTCCAGTGCTGACTGATGAGTTCCCTGAGGAGTGTGGTGCTCCAGCTAGAAGGTATGTTGGGGTTTGGTGAGGTAGATCCTGTTTAAAAGTAAAGTAATTTACATATAATTTGCATGTAAATTATACAACTTTCATGTAAGTTATAATTTGTGCTTACTTTCTTTACTCTTTCAGACTTTAAAGAGTGTTAGCCTCTAAACAAACCACCGATAATGAAACCTATTAATTAGATATAGCTTCAGCCTTTGACCATGACTTAACTTCAAGAAGGAGTCAGCCACTGAAGCAGTGTCACATGCCTGGAACCCAGTCAGCCTGACATAGGAAGGTTGATGTTCAGTGATTTAGCGAACTCAGTGAACTGGTGAAATCCTGTCTCAAATTTAAAATGCAAAAGCAATGGGAATGTTCTTGAGGTTGAAGGGCCTAGGTTCAATCTTCAGTTAAAAACAAAAAAAGTCAGTAAGACTACACAGTAAAATAAATGTCTGGTAAGAATAGGCTAATAACCAGTAGCCACGAGAGCTTTATGTAGTGTACAATAGATCTTTCACACTTCTTTGATATATGGTTTTGTTTGGTTTAAAACAGCACAGTTTTGACCTCATCTCAATTTATGTGAGTCACCTGTGGAAGGCTGATGATAGACATCAACATTAATTTCTCACTCATTATCTGCATCAGTATTAATTTAAATCTCTATGTGCATAAATTACTTGGTCTGCTGATTCAAAAGTATCAATAGTTAGCAAATATGTTCACATAATGAATGTGGGAGATCTTCACCAATTAGTTTCATAAAATGTTAGCATTTGATCTCCTATGTATCTTATAAAAGAATTGATTGTGAACTCTGATTTTTGGATCAAATATAATTTCTGATACTTGCTGGTTATGTAACTCTAGATCTAATACGTAATTTTCTATTCTTTGAGAATTTTATTTTATATTTTTTTTCTTGTTTCAGAACTTCTGTTTGTCTATCTATTTATTTTCAAGGCCGGCTCAGCCTGCCCTAAGGGCAGGGCTGGTGCAGCATGTGGTGCCGGGGATCAAACCGTGGTCCCCACGGCCGCCCAAGCCCTCCCAAGCAGGTGCTTTAGACCACTGAGCCATCCCACCAGGCCCAATTTTCTATTCTTTGTCTCTCCAACATTAAGATGAAAAAATTAATGTCTCTACCTTTTATTAGTGTTATATTAAGTGGTATGACATGTTACAACCTGTATGTTTCTTTTTATTCTGTATTCTTAGATTAAAATTATTCCTAACTTTGGTTTTTCACAATAATACACATGTATCAATGTGTGATAATTGGTTTCTGTAGGACAGAAGATGGACTTAGCTCAACTGAATTTTCTGTTTTAGAAGATTACATGGGCATTATTCAGGTGTCAGCTGGAGCTGTAGTCTTATCAGTTGCTTTTGACTGATGAAAGATTCTGTAGCCCTCTTGGTTTGTTAGCAATAATTCATTATTGTCAGTTTCTTCAACTGAGGTGGGCCTGCCTGATAGCTCAGTGGACTAGCGCACCTGCTTAAGCAAAGCACAGAAGCTAGGGTTCAATTCCTGGCCTATTGTGTCAACTCTACTTCTGGGGCATGCTGAGAGGGTGTTTGAGACTGGGGTGTTGGCATGTTTCTGTAAACCCAGTGCTTGGGAGGCTGAAAACAGAAGAATCACTACCAGTCCAACCTACTTAATGAGACCCTGTAGACTTTGTATGCTCTGTACTAGATAGATAGATAGATAGATAGATAGATAGATAGATAGATAGATAGAAACAAACACAAAATAACTGAGGCAACTCTTGACTTCTGCAGGTTGCCTACACTCATTTCTTTGCCATGTATGTGTGTGTGTGATACAACCTCATGTCTCAGCAATTTAATTCTGAAAAGCTAGCGCTGGGGCTTTGAATTCCAGGAAGCATCAACTCCTCCCTCAAGTGTTTTTAGCTGATCATTTTGACTACAGTTAATGTTCAAAATTATTTCTTCAAATTCTGCAAAAATACTGACTTGTATGTGGCTCCAGTGCATACTAGTTAGTAGGACAAGGATCCAAGGTAAAAATGTCTATTTTAAGCAATACCTTTAGATTCTTTGCTGAAAACTGTTCAGATAACTATTATATTTGAAATCGTTTTGAATCCACTTGGTAAAATAAGACAATAATACTTGCATCCAGAATTTGGGTCATTTTGTTATCAGTCATAATGATGTGGATTTATCATTAGATACATACTAAATTATGAATTTAATATTGCTGGCAGATATAGAAATATGTATCTAAAATATTTACAACATTTTTCATCTGTGAAAGTGTATAGAAACCTAAGAAAAGCTCACTATAGAAATCTACATAAAAAGATTTTAAAAATGCCTCCCTGTAATAGAAATCAGAAGTGAAAGAATACTGGAAATGGGAAATTAGAATGTATTCACTAGAATGTAATTAAAAATGTATTTCCTGGGCTGTGTAAACCATTAATAAATTGCCTACAGTATTACTATAAAAGAGTTTAATGCTTAATCAAAGGAAATTAGAGTGTAGTTAAAATCACTAATAAGAAACCAAGCAAATAATTGAATTGTGAAGAAAATATCAGAACGAAAAGATGTGTAAACACATTAAGTAAATAAGATTGCGGTCTGCCTTTGATTCTTCAGAGATATATTGAAAGTCATTATTTACCCTGTAAACTGCACAATATAAATGATCAAATGATATCGTTAGGTTCGATTTTACAATTAGGCAGACAGCTTGATAAAATTTAAAGGAGTTTAAATTTTCAAAAAGTTATAGTTGCAGTGATATTGGACCATATGTCTTGACACCTATGTGATGAGATATTAAGCGTTTTTTTCTGGATGTTCACATATTAAGGACCTTGTCTTTATGAGAAACACGTGAGATTATTATGTGTTGAAGTATGCAGCTCATAAACGTGTATAATAAATTTGGTCTTTCAACCCATTTTTCTCTTTCTTAAATATTCTTTATGAAAAAAAAAAAAACACCCCACAAGACTTCCAGAGGTGATTTATTACATAACACACAAAATAATCAGCATTGCTTCTATTTGTTTTAATTATGTATTCATCTTATAAAATGCAAATTTATTTCTTGGATATTTCTACTTGCTTGACGAATGTGACCCTCAGCGATGTGGCATACTAACATAAATCAAATAGGGGAGTTTGGAGTGTCTAGGTTGAGAAGATTTGCAGGATAAGTCTCAATATAGTTCCATTAATTCAATCTGAAACAGTCAAGAATTGAGCATAGGCAAACCACACATACAATTCATCCCGGTTAGATTATTCTAATAAAGAACAGAAGCCCTTATCAGTATAATATTCATGCTTCACTACTGTCCCAAATATTTTTTCTCAGAAAATCATTGTCCATTTTCATTTTTAACCAGGGAAAGTTCAAGTCAGAGTCACTTATTCAGGAGTGTATCATTTTACCTCTACACATTCCTATATTGGGGACCCCATTTTGCAAATTCCCTTAGCTGAAAAAAAAATAAATAAAAATTTAAAAAAAGAACTAAATTTCCATTTTTAACTTGTAGATTCACAGCAATCACATCATATGCCCTCGGTCACTTTTTCAGTGTTTTGTGAACTAGCTTTCTTTGTGCTACACTTTCGGGTTTAACCTCTATGCTCCAAACAATTCACCATAAGCTGCTGTTCAATTTCTTACTCTGGCATTCAGAAGTCTCTATCATGAGCTACGCTTCCTCTTCCACTCCCACAGCTGGCTGGTACCTCTAACTTGGGTGAAAACCTGAGTATTCATTTGAATCATTTGCTGATGGTTTTTGGTTTTGCCACGACCCACATTCAGGTGAGCAGTCCTGTCATCCTTTATGTTCGCTACCCATGGGATCACCCATGATTGCAACCAGTTGTTAGTGATCTTTAGCATTTCCTTTGTGGCACTTGTGAAGATTTTACCTGTTTTTATATAACCAAACTTTATTTTAAAAGGCAAATACATTACATAAGACAAATGGTTATACTTCTATTTTACATGTGTCTTGATGGGGTTGCAAACAAAATATAACCACAATTCTAAGAATAAACTGTAAAAATTTTTGAAATTCTTATTAGGTATATATGATACCTTGTTATTTCCCACCAGTTATATAATACTTCATATTAATATATATGAAACAAAAATGTACCATATTAAAGCAAATACATATATATATATAAATTATATAAATGTATATAAAGAATATCCAATTAAAATTTATAACCTTAAATAACTAAACATTTTATATGTGAAGATGGAAATTGTGTTTTTCTTTCTAATACTGTCTTGCCTTATTCATCTATTCTCACATGGTGATAATGAAATTTTACTATATCATTTTCTATTTCATTAATCATAAACATTCCATTATTTGTGAGAATAAATGATGGTATATCATCATATATTTATTTGGTTCAGCTTCTTGTGCTTAAAATTTTTGTTCAAACCATAATACTGACATGTTTTGCATGCTATATTTAATAATTGAAAACCTGGGAGCAGTGACAAATTAATTTCTCAGCAGTCAAGAATAAACAAAGCCCAAATGATGCCTTATTGTTCCAGACCAGTACAAAAATTTCTCACAGTATAAGATGTATTTCATAATTATTTTTTACTGGCGTATTACATATGAATGTTGAAGTATAAGGGATTTTCCTTAAAGTTAGAGAAATCTGAATTTGAAATTCTTCTTTTTCTTTTATTCACCACCAAACACATATATTTTCTGCCCAGATGTCCACGTAAAATTCAAATTGTTGAGATCTACCATGTATTATAGATAGATAGATCTCAGCAACACAATTCCCACACATTGAAAACTTATGGGTCTTAAGTGTAAATTTCAATATGTATTTCTATGTCGACTTAAACACAACTCACAGCTGGAATGAGGGCGTGAGGCACTTTTTTGTATTCTAGAAGCATCCTTTATTACCATTTTAACTTCAATGTGCATTTCATTAGTCAGTTTTGTATTATACATAAATAGAAAATTACAGCAGACTGCCTTTTATGTTTGACATTTTTCACTCAGTGGCATGCCTGTGATATGACATCATTTATTATAAGTAATAATTTTTACATTATTACATACTATTTTACTATATTAATACACCAAAGTATACTTCTATTTTAATTTTGAATTATAATAATTTCAGATACGTGGTAAAATACATAAAAATTGTGTGTGCATTTTCTATATGTGATTATGTGCTATAGAATTAAATATTTTTAGCTATTTATTTATTTTATTTATTTATTTATGTGGTTCAGGGTCTCACTATGCAGCTTGGGCTAATTGTGATCCTCCTGTCTCAGCCTTCCTAGCACTGCGTGTCTCAGCCTTCCTAGCACTGCGCGTAGGTGTATGTCACCACACCTGAAGCACCACACCTGGGTTTGCAGGGCCATCATGGCATGAAGTACTAGTGATTGAACCCTGGTCCTTACACTTGCCAGGCAGGTATGTAGACTGTCAAGCTATCTCCCCAGCCCAACATTAACTTCTTTATTTGGAAACATTTCTTCATATCCTTTTTTCTTTTTTCCAGTATTAGAAATGACTGAGGTTTTAAATAACTTTCAGTTGCTTAGGGATCTTTTTAGTAAATGTTTTGTAGAGGGCATCATACCACTAATTTGCTTTACATTATTTATTTTAATAAATACTATTTAACTCATATTAATGGAGTAATACACTTCATTTACATGAAAAACAAATATAATTTTGAATGATCAAATAGATAAATTGCAGATATCCAAGTTTTTTTTTTTTAACTTTCAAATATTAGCATATTTTCTATGTTAACTACTATACATTTCAAAACTCTCATTTAAGTTTGATGGAGAAGTGAAATAATTCCATGACAAAGAACAACTAAAGAATTTCATGACGACAAAGACAACGTTACACAGACTATTAAAAGACATTCTAGAGAAGCATCAAAAATGACTAGAACTACACAAATGAGACTGGAAAGCATCCACCAAATAGGGTAAATAATTAAACACAAATGAAAATAGGATAAATAAGAGCAGATAAATACATGTCAAGCTTAAGTCAATATAAGTCAATTATAACCATCAATGTAAATGGACTTAATTCACCAATTAAAGGAAAAAGACTGGCACAGTGGATCAGGAAGCAAAATCTAACAATATGCTGTATACATAAAACACACTTAACTCATACATATATTCATAGGCAGAACGTCAAAGCATGGAAAACAATCCTACATGCCTCAGCACCTCAGAAAAAAGCAGGGATAGTAATTCTCTTCGTAGACAGTTTCAACTTCAAACCAAGAATGATCAAACAAAATTAAGAAAGATATTACGTGTTGTTTATGGAAAAAGTCAAAAGGTAGAGGCAATGCTCATAAATAGGTGCGCTCCCAAAATGGGAGCATGCAGCTGTATAAGACAAATCTTAAAGGACATTGAAAAATCTAATATCCAATGCTATAATCTTAATGGGAGAGCTTAACACCCCCTTATCCCAAAAAGATAGGTCAAACAGACAAAAAATTAGCAAAAAAGTAGGAGAACTGACCAGAACTTGGAACAAATGGACTTAGTTAACATACAGTGTTCCAACCAAACACTTCTGAATGTACATTTCTTTCAGCTGTACAGGGAAATTTTCTAAAGTAGACCACATACTGATTCATAAGTCATACTTAAATATGACAAAAAGCAGAAATTATCCCATGCATATTATCTGATCACAGTGCAAAGAAACTGGAAATAAATGACAAATAGAAACACAAACACCCCAGAAATACATAGAAATTAAACAACATCCCCTTCATCAACTAGTGGATTACCAAAGAAATTAAACAAGAAATTAAACAATATCTATAATTTAATGGAAATTCAAGCACAGCCTACCAAAATTTATGGGATGCAATGAAAACAGTTCTTAGGGGGAAATTTATAGCTGTCAGCTCATACATTAAGAAAATATAATGGTAACAAATAAACAACCTAAAGCTTCACCTCAATCATCTAGAAAAGCAAGAGCAAACCAAACCCAAAGCCCAAAGTTGGAGGAAAATATAAACATTAGAACAGAAATCAATTCAGTTGAGACAAAAAAAAAAAAATTAATGAAGCAAAAAGCTAGCACTCTGAAAAAACAAATAAAATTGATAAGCCCCTAGTTAACCTCATCAAAAAAGGAAAGCAACAGCTCAAATTCAAGCAATAAGAAATGAAAATGAAATGACCGCAGACTCAATGGAGATTCAGAAGATCATTAATAGTTACTTTGAGAATCTTTACTATCACAAAGTTGAAGCCACAGAAAAAATGGACAGCGTCCTAGTAAAGTATAACTTACCAAAACTGAATCAAGATGATAACCCAACAAAGCCAATGACACAGAAAATGTATTAAAAATCCTACCCACATAGACAAGTCTAGGTCTTGCTGGATTCACCACTAGATTTTACAAGAAATTTACAGAGCATATAATCCCAATATTCCTCAAACTCTTCAAAGCAATTGAAAAGGAATAAGACTCCCAAACTCATTTCTGGAGGCAAGTATTATACTGATACAAAAACTAGAGAATGATGCAACAGAAAAGAGCAGTGCAGACCAAACTCCTTCATGAACATATGTGCAAAAATCCTCACTAAAATCCTCACAAATAGGAGCCAGGCATGGTGGTGCATACCAGTAATTCCAGAACTTGGGAGGCTGATGCAGGAGGATTGGTGTGTGTTTGAGACCGGGCTGGGCTACAAAAAGTAAGTTCAGGGCCAGCCTCAACTGCCTAGTGAGACCCTGTCTCAAAAAGACAAAAAAAAAAAAAAAAAAAAAAAAAAAAAAAAAAAAAAAAAAAAAAAAAAAAAAAAAAAAAAAAAAAAAAAAAAAAAAAAAAAAAGCTCACAAATAGAATACAGCAAATCATTAAGAATGTTATACATCATGATCGGGTACAATTAATCCCATGGAAGAAAGGATTATACATATGCAAATCTATAAATGTAATGCACTATATAAGTCGAGTTCAATTGTAAAACCACATGATCATCTCAATTGATGCAGAGAAGGCTTTTTGACAAAGTCCAACACGTGTTCATTTTCAAAGTCCTACTAAAAACTGGAATAGATGGCCTTTATTGCAATCTGATAAAATCCATCTATGACAATCCAATGGCTAACAATTCTAAATGTGGAAAAACTGAAATCTTTTACTCTCAGATCTGCTACAAGACAAGGATGTCATCTACCACCACTCCTATTCAATACAGTTCTTGAAGATTAGCTAGAGTCACTATACAAGAGAAAGAAATGAAAGGAATCAAAATAGATAAAGAAGTTAAATTATCATTATTTACAGACTACATGATGGTCTAGTTGGAATACCCAAAAGACTCCACCAAAAAACTAATAGAATTAATATGCAAATCAATAGTGCAATTATTTTCTATACATTCTAGAAGAATTTAAATCTTAGAATATCAATGATTGATGGAAAATACAAGCTCCACGTTATGTATAAGGGATTTTATTTTCACGAAGATAATGATGTTAAGCCCAAGTGCCTATGCTATATGGAATAATATCATTAAGTTTCTCTTCTGGAGGGTCAACAAATTGAGTTTGCTGACCAAAATATTAGAGAAGACGAATGGCTACAGGGATAGCCACTATGTTGTCTCGAGCTCTTCAAAGTCAGTGAGGACTCAGGACATAATACAATTTGTACTGTTATAGCCTGTCTTAGTTACTCTTCTCTATTTGATGGGACAAATACCTGACACTCAAAATGAGGGAAGTAGATGGTTATTTAACTCACAGTTACTGGAGGTTTCTGTCCATATTCAGCTGGTTCCAAGGCAGAGCAGTACATGGCAGAGGACAACCTTTAATGGTCGCAGCTAAGAGCAAGAGCTCCCAGCAGCAGCTCAAGCAGCTAACTGCTCTTCCTTCCTTGCATTTAAATGCAAGTCACCCACCTCAGGAGGGGTGCAGCAGCCATTCCCACAATAATTAATTACAAATTCCAGAAGCAGCCCCATGACTGCATGAGGCTTTGGGGAGACACATATACACAAACCATAACACAACCTATAGCTTAGTCGTGATCCAAATTTCCTGTTCAAGGAGATTATGGGGCCAGAGAATAAAGTGATTCAATGATGTATGCTGTGCTTAAGGAGAGTCACCTAGAGAGAAAACATTCTCTCAGGTTTTCACAGACAGCAAATTGGTCAACCAATGACTGTGACTCATCCAGATGACTGACACTGAAAAAAGATGACTGACACCATACAAATCACTATACGTGGTATCAGGGTAGATTGTGAGGGAATTTGAATGACCTCATCAGATACAAAGTTACATTTTTGTTATATAGTTCTTGCTTTAACTTGGTCTTACCAAAATCTAACCACGAGGTATAAAAAGTAAAGCCATATTAACATGCTGAGCTGTAGAAGGTTCAGGTCAACAGTGTCTGTCATGGCCAGTTCTGTTGATAATCCACTCCTGCTATGGACTATTTGACTATATATACAGCTACTTTCTCTTTGTCCAGTTAGAATCAAGATTTGTGCTTAATGTTTAGATAAGATCTCATGTCTGTATCTTGTACTCTGAACAACTACGAAGACAGCAATACGCAATCTATTACTACCTATATCTGTCCTACTAATTTTTCATGAAACTCTTATTGCAACTTATTTCTCGTTAATATTAATAAAAGAAAAAGAGATAAACTAATTAAAAACCATCTAATTAAAACCGACCAGTCGGTGGAGAAGCTGAAACCATATATTCCGTGCTGATGAGCCTCTATATGGAAACTAGCATTTTTCTGAATATTATGGTATTTCTTTAGAAATTAAACATTATTATCATTGAGACTTGTTATCCCTCAAATTCTCATGTGTCTGTAAGCTGACTGTAAGAAGGATGTGTTATAGGAGTTGTTAGGAAGGCGGGGGATCCTATTGGAGGTGAGTGACTGTGTGGCCGGGAGAGTATATTCCAGTCCTCATCACTCTATTGTCACTCTCTGCTTTCTGTCTGTAAGGAATTTAGCAGCTTTGACTCCCCCCCAATGCCCTTCTGTTAATCTTTTGTTCCTTGAAGCTGGGCAACCTTGTCTGAGACTTTGTGTCCCAATGGACCTGTCCTCTCTGAAATTGTACATCATGTGTGCTTTTACCCAGCCATGGGAAAGTGGCTAATACAGAGCTTTGCACTAATCTTCAGCTACTGCTTTCACTATAAAATCACACAAAATTGAAAATTAGAGCCCATAAAAAGTATATTTTTATATTTCTACTTATTTAAAAATATTTCAAACAGATGCTAATCACATATAAACGGAAACTGAAACTCATATGTAATCATCATATTGTGAGAAACCTGATAAATGATTGCAGAAAGGATAAGAAAAATGTGTAAAGAAATATTAGAAAATGTACAAATGATAGATGTACTCATTATCTTGACTAAGGTGACTTTCATGCTAATAAACAAATGTCAGAATTTATTAAATTGTGGTCTCTAAATTTGTGTAGCTTAAAAAATGTCATTGATTCTTCAATAGGGTTATTAAAATGATAGGAAGAAAGTCTTTTATCTTCTCTACTCTTAATAATCTTGTGCATAATTTTGATGATATATTTCATAAATGCTTAGTAAAACTAACCTGAAATGTTTATCAGCTTCAGTAATCTTTGGGCTAGAAAGAATTATACATTGAGAAATTAGCATTTAGCTTGCCATATCTTTTTAACTTTAAAGATATTGAAGGAATCCGACAGGCCTTATTTCATTCCTCTTTTACCCCAACTGAAGCTCAGCTGAGCCCCAGCTGACCATATTCACCCAGAAGAGTGGTGCAGGAAACTGGTGGGCCTTGCCCCTACCCCTTACCCACCTCAGAAATCTCCTGAGCTCTGGTGACCACATGTTGCTGAAAAGACAAACACAGGGATGTGTGGGAGTATTGGAAATCCCTACCCTGTCCCCATCCACCATCAAGAGTGCCATGCAGAACTTTGGGATTCCTTCATCAACACTGGATACTGCTTAAGTAGCAGATGACCCTGCATCGCACCAAGGTTGAATCCACACTGAACCCCACACAGTGAAAGCATTATTGAGCCTACCCTACCCTTCCTCTTTCCTGAGCACCTTGCTCACAAGTCTCACTCACCACTGCTGCAGAGTCAAGAACATGGAGAACTACAAAAATGACAAAAAATAAAAATAAAAAATAAAAGCAATCTCAAGCCTCAAGCCCACCCAAAACAAGCCCACCCAAAACAAGTCCAGGAAACAAGGCTATAGAACTAGGAAAATTCTACTCTCCTAAAAATTTTAAGATGGTAACAACTGAAACAAAGAAACAACTCCAACAGGCTACAGAGGAAACCACATCGGAAGTAATCTATCAAAAGCCGGGCGTGGTGGCACACGCCTGTAATCCCAGCACACGGGAGGCTGAGGCAGGAGGATCTATGAGAGTTCGAGACCAGCCTGGGCTACAAAACTGAGCTCAAGGCC
>PVJA010049015.1:0-13998 GCA_004027025.1 Myocastor coypus
TCAACTAAGAAAATCACCCTTACAACACAGGGCAATTTTATTTTTATACAGGACCTAGAACACTTAAGCTGTCAATTAGGTGGTGAATGGCAGAACTACATCCCAGTTTATGCCATGAATTCATAGGGAATAGGTTCCAACAACTCAGGTTCCTTCCCATTGGTCCTCACAAAGTGCGCTTCTCTGGGAGGGGCAGGCTAGCGCTTCAGTTGAACCCAAGTACCTTTCTCTTTGGCTTCTTTCTTTTTCTGATCATTTTCCTTGACACATTTCAGGAAGCTATCACGACTTTTTGAATGTTTAATATGCTCAATATATACATTAATCCTCTTGGCAAGTATCTTGCCCTTAACTTGCTTGTTTGCAACAATGCCAACAGTGTGCTGGGTAACATTGTAGACTCTTCCTGTTTTGCCATGGTAACACTTGTGAGACATTCCTTTTTGCACAGTACCCATTCCCTTGATGTGTACAATGTCACCCTTTTTGTAGATTCGCATGTATGTGGCCAAAGGAACCACCCCATGTTTTCTAAAGGGCCTGGAGAACATATACCGTGTTCCCCTCCTCTTGCCCTTTGTGTTAGTCATTTTGACAAATTACTGGAAGATGGCGGTTCCGGCCGAAAGCAATAGCTGAGATTTAAAATAATCCAACACTAGCTGGGCATGGTGGTACAGGCCTGTCATCCCAGTACTCACCAGGCTGGGACAAGAGAATTGGCCACAGTTCACAACCAGCCTGGGCTATAGACTGAGCTCAAGTTCAGCTTGAAGTATACACCCAGACCCTGCCTCACAAAAACCTAACACACACATACACACACAAAACATCAAATAAAATAATCCATGACTAATGATTACATGGTCCAAATGCTTATGAAACTTGCATCTGAAAGATATTCCCTTTTAAAAGTGCTTTCCATGTAAATAGAATGTGAGTTAAAGGTTCCAGTTAATGAAAGCCAGGATCATCAAAAAAAAAAAAAAAAAAAATCCCAGAGAATGGGTGTGGCAACCCACACTGATAATCCCAATATTTGGGAGCCTGATGCAGGAGGACTGCTGTGAATTTGAGTCCAGCCTGGGCTACAAAGCAAATCTCTGTCTCAAATACATACACACACACACACACACCCTCTCTCTCCAACATTTGTAAAGCTAACATACTTATTCCAATCAAGCCTAATTAAGACATTCAAAACAAACAAGCAAAAATAAATGAAAGTATGCTTAAGGGACTCTCAGTTAACTTCTCAAAACAAAGTTAGTAGACACAATGGTTTTTTGTTTTTTTGTTGTTTTTTTTCTTTTGTTTTTTTGTCTTTTTGAGACAGGGTCTCACTATGCAGTTCAGGCTGGCCTTGAACTCACTTTTGTGGCCCAGGCTGGTCTTGAACTCACACTGATCCTCCTGCCTCAGCCTTCCAAGTGCTGGAATTACAGGCGTGCACCACCACGCCCGGCTCAACACTGAATGGCTTTAAAAAGAAGTAAACAAGGGCCCTCAAGATACAGCTCAGCAGACTAAGTGCCTGCTTAGGCAAGCACAGGGTCCACGGTATGATCGCCAGCACCACAGGGGCCACAGACCCTGGCCACCAATCTGGGGATGGTAGAGGACACCTGTAATCCCAGCACTGGGGAGGGTGAAAATAGGAAAATCACTGGGAGTCCTAGCTGCATATAGAGACCCCATACCAAATACATAAATTTTTTTTTTTTAATTTGAAAAATAAAAAGAGGTAAACAAGGGGCCGAGGAAATAGCTCAGTAGAATAAGCACTTGCCTGGCAAGCACAAAGTCCTGAGTTCAATCCCCGGTCCCACAAAAACAAAGCAAAACAAAAGAGGTAAACAAACCAAAGCCACTCGCTCATATGCAATTGCTCCTACCTACATGGCCTAATGAGCAGGGGTGTCTGGGACGTAGCTCCGGGCTCAGGGCATAGCACTTGCGCTGGGCTCTGGGTTTGATTGCCAGAGTATAAAGAGACACAGGAAGACTTCTTGGCTGGTACAGAGGTGCATGCCTCTAATCCCAACCACGTAGGAGGCTGAGGCAAGAGAATCCGAAGGGGGCCTGGAGTTCAAGACCAGGCTGGTGCCGGGCGTGGTGGCTCACGCCTGTAATCCCAGCACTCGGGAGGCTGAGGCAGGAGGATTGATATGAGTTCGAGACCAGCCTGGGCTACAAAAGTGAGCTCAAGGCCAGCCTGAACTGCATAGTGAGACCCTGTCTCAAAAAGACAAAAATAAATAAATAAATAAATAAAAATAAACTAAACTTATAAATTCAAACATCTCAAAAATTAGTAAAGATCCAATTAGCAAATGTGAGGTGGCAATCTATAAGACCCTAAAACAAACAGGATCACTTTCTAAAAACATCCCTTCAAGTTAACAGAGGAAAGTATCACAGGAATAGAGGGCTTGTCACACCAGCCTGGCCACAGTGGACCTGCTCCCCACTCAATAAAGTACCCACAGGCTGAAGGGCTGTCTGCAGGGAACAGGTGCACACCACAGATGGCCTACTTTGCAGCTGGCGATGCAGCTCAGTAGATTTTATTGTTCTAAGGTTCTACGGACTGAACCCAGGGCCTTTGCATTAAGCTGCACCTCCAGTCCTTTTTTTTTTTTATTTTTTAAGAATTTTTTATTTTATTTATTTATTTTTCTTGTTTCAGAACCTCTGTTTGTTTATTCATTCATTTTTATGGCCAGCTCAGCCTGCTTTGAGGGCAGGGCTGGCGCACCATGTGGTGCCAGGGATCAAACCGCGGTCCCTGAAGCCGCCCAAGCTTCCCCAAGCAGGCGCTTTAGACCACTGAGCCATCCCACCGGGCCCTCCAGTCCTTTTTTTTGAGACCAGCTTTTGCTAACTTGATCGGGCCAAGCTCAAATCTGCAATCCTCCTTCCTCAATCTCCCAGAGAGCTGGGATAACAGGCACGGACCTCAGCACCCAGTGATAGAGCTCCTACCTATTCTATCATCTCCAAATAATAACACAACCCTATGGCTGAACAACCTTAAGGAAAACATCACAGAAGGAGGCTCATTCTCCATTGATGCTACATAAAACACAACAATGGCACCTACCATTTCGCCATCGAAATCATAGCTGCAGGTCTACGTGAGTATATTCTGTTGAAGGGCAAAAGTTACTCACACTTGGCCATTTCAGTGCCTTCTGGCATCATGATTTGTATGCATCCATGAGCAAGAGAAGCTGTCAATCAACAGCAGAAGCCTTGCTTGCATCTCCAAAAACAGACAGTCCCATATCTCAGAGGTAAAGATTTCATCAGATTCCCAAATCAGACATAATCGGAAAGACACTTCAAGTTATGTAGGAACTTCAACTAAAGAAATGGAATGTTAAGGCTGGGCGTGGTGGTGCTCCCCTGTAAACCCAGCACTCAAGATGCTGAGGCAGAAGAAAGAACTGTTGCAACTTCAAGACCAGCCTTGGCTACAAAGTGAACTCAAGGCCAGCCTAAACTGCATAGTGAGACCCTCCCTATCTCAAAAACAAGCAACAACAACAACAAAAAAAAACCCATACTCTAGTATAGTATTAGTCAAACACTAAAAAACACTGAAGCCAGATGACAAACACACAATGTTCAATATGTTAATCTCCATTTTTGCTGGTTTATAAATTTCCCTGATAAAAAGTTAGAATATTCTCTCCACATACGTTTAACTTTATACCACAATCTCAACCAAGAAACCACCAAAATACCACAAAAGGTATTTCACTCCTCCAAGGGTACAAACCAGCCAGGCAGGGGGGCACACACCTGTGACAACTGTCACTCAGGAGGCTAGGAGAGAAGGATCTCAATTTCAGAACTAGCCACCCACCTCAGGAACTCATCTCCTCCGCTGGAGGGAGCCCCATGTCCAGTGCAGCACCAGCACACACTTCCTCTATTTCCTCTGAAGCACCAAAACCCAAAGACAATAACTGCATTTGTTCATATTCCTCAGTCACTGGCCCTGAGGTGGACTTGAATATAACATCTGAGGAATTTAATTAAATGAACCAACATGTTATGAATTCTTTAAGCTCCTCTGTAACAGCCTGTTAATAAAGTCCCATAACCAGCCACAACACCAAAGATAATAAATAAAGTTTTTTTTTTGTTTGTTTGTTTTTTTTTTTTTTTTTTTTTTGCGGGACCAGGGTTCAAACTCACGACCTTGCACTTGCCAAGCAGGCACTTGTGCCTCGGAGCTATCTCCCCAGCCCCCAAAGATAATAAATAAAGTTCATTTAATATTCATTCAAACAGGGGCCAGGGAGATAGCTCCGTGGCACAAGTGCCTGCCTGGCAAGTGCAAGGTCATGAGTTTGAACCCTGGTCCCACCAAAAAAATATATATATATATATATTCATTCAAACAATACGAAAACAGGCTCTAAAAGATTATCTGAGCCAGGTACAATGGCACATTCCTGTAATCTCAGCTAGGCAGAGCTGAGGCAGGAGCGTTTTAAATTTGAGGGTAGCCTAGGAAAATTATAGAAACTTTGTCTCAAAAGTCTGGAGACGGGCCCGGCGGGATGGGTCAGCGGTCTAAAGCGCCTGCTTGGGAAAGCTTGGGCGGCTTCAGGGACCGCGGTTCGATCCTCGGCACCACATGCTGCGCCAGCCCTGCTCTCAGGGCAGGCTGAGCCGGCCATAAAAATGAGTGAATAAACAAACAAAGGCTCTGAAACAAGAAAAAAAATAAATAAAATAAAATAAAAAAGTCTGGAGAGGGGCTGGGGATATAGCTCCATGGCACAAGTGCCTGCCTGGCAAGTACAAGGTCATAAGCTTGAACCCCAGTCCTGCAAAAAAAAAAAAAAAAAAAGTTTAGAGAATGTAGGACCTTGGCAGAGCACCTCTGGGATCAATGTACAATATCAAAAACAAAACACAGATGAGGGACAGACAGTGATTATCCAAATATACATGTCTGTCAGAACTGGCAGAAATACAACTGGAAAACTTTGATCCCAGTTTTAGCTTTCAACAACAACAAAAAGGAAAAACAACATGATCACTGGGACTTTGGGTGCCAAGTGCCAGAAGCAAGCTGGATGCAGGCTGCACACCTGTCATCCCCACTGAGGAAAGGATTCACTGGCAGTTCAAGGCCAGCCTGGGCTACACAGAGAGACTCTGTCTCAAAAACAACAGCATCAACAAAAACACAAGAATTAATGCTGCATGGAAATCACACAACCAAAACAATGGAGGAAAACACACTTTCACGCCAAACAGTTTAATAAATATAAATAACACTTACCAGCACTTTGTTTTCAACTCGGTCCCCCTTAACTTCCAGCTTTATTTTCTTCTTCACTGCAATCTTTATCTTCCTACCAATAACATCCTTTATGCTTTCTGAAATAAAAAAGTTTCATTGTGTTTTGATTAAAAAGATTTAAAAAATGTATTAAGGCAGGCCAGATAGCTTAGCAGATTAAAGCACCTACTTAAGGCAGATGCAGAGGCCTGAGGTTTGATCTCAGACCTTCAGTGCTGGCCCCGCCTGTGGAATGCACTGAGACAGAGATTGAGATTGGGTGTGGTGATGCACACCTATAAGCCCAGTGCTTGGGAAGCTGAAGACAGGAGGATCACTACAAGTCTGATCTAGGTAGTGAGACCCTGTAGATCCTGTAGAGCCTGTCCTAAATACAAAAATAAATAAATAAGTATATATATATATATATATATATATATAATATATATATATACACACATACAGTATTAAGAGAGATTTCTCTTTAATTAAGAGAAATTTCTTTCATTATTTATCTGGTCTGTCTTTGCTTACTTTAACAAGCTGATAGTTCCCAGCCATTGGGAATTTAATCAACAACTACTTTGTGCTTTACACTATGTACTCAGATAGTATAGCAAAGAGAAAAACACCTGACACAACACCAACAAATGCAAAGCATGGTATGATCTTGGCTGGGAAACACAAAATAACAAGGTTAAAAAAAAAAAAAAAAGCAGCATCATCATTGGTAATGATGAACACTCTTGCACAAAGGCCATGAGCACAACAAGGATTCATTAATTCTCAGTTACTTCTGGCCTCAGCATTTACAATACATTCACCACAAGGAAACAGAAATGTCATGGCCTACAAGAGGCTTGTCACAAAGGTTGGAGAACACAGCAAAGAACAAGAACTGGGCCCAATGATGCAGCCAGAAAAGGCTGCCGCTAGCCTTCTGCCCTTCCAAAATCAGCACAGCACAACAACGGGAGACCAAGTATTGTAAAGGAGGACTCCGGAGGAGACTCGTAAGAAAACATGTCTGAAGGGGGACGCGCCCTCGGCCTCCCCCCGGCATGCCAGTCTCAGCGCATCCCACCTCTGCTGATCCTCGCCTCCTGGGCCTCCGGTGCTGCTGCCCACTTTGCTCATCTCCAACTCCTCTCTCTCTCTCTTTCTCTCTCTCTCTCTCTCTCTCTCTCAAGCAACTTAGTGTCAACTTAGTGTCAACTGTCCCAAAATCTACCCCAGAAACAGCCGCTGGTCCAGGATCCTCCACCATGAGGGGCCTCAGAATCTCTCTCACCAGGACTCAGTCCATGGCACCTTCCAGCCTCGGTGGAGCTTCCCACCCACAAGTCTCCCAGTGCCACTCCTGGCCTCAGCCACAGTCCATCTAGGATGAGCCCAAATCTCATCGCACACTGTTTAACATCACATTTTTCAGGCTAACCTCTCAATACATGGCAACAGACCCAGTCATATCTTTAACATCTACACCTCTCATGCCCTCAAGTTTTGTGTAGATTATTCTTCTTTCTGGGATGCCTTTGCCCTTGCCCTGTTGTTATTAGTTGACTTTTCCTTCAAGAATATGACCCCCAGGGCCCAGCAGGATGGCTCAGTGGTCTAAAGCGCCTGCTTAGGAAAGCTTAGGCGGCTGCAGGGACTGCAGTTCTATCCCCGGCACCACATGCTGCACCAGCCCTGCCCTCAGAGCAGGCTGAGCTGGCCATAAAAATAAATAAATAAACAAACAAAAGTTCTGAAACAAGAAAAATAACATAAAATAAAAGAATATGACCCCCTAGGGTTCATGGAGCTAGCTCCATAGCACAAGTCCTTGCCTGGCAAGTAAAAGTTCATGAGTTAGAACCCTGGTCGTGGAAAAAAAACATTAAGTTAAGAGGCTGGGGAGATAGTTCTGTGGCACAAGTGCCTGCCAGCCAAGTGCAAGGTTATGAGTTCAAACCCCAGTCCCACAAAAAGAAAAAAAGAGAATAGGAACCCCTTTTTCTCTCAAGCCTACACAGCTGTGTTCTGAACACCAATCATTTTGGCCTATGCATGTGGTCAAGAGATCCATGTGCAGGAGTACCTCCCATGTGCTAGGCTGTCTATCAAGGCTGGACAGATATAGTCCCTGCTCTTCTCATAGTCAACAACCTAGTAGAGGTCAGAGGTCACGCAGGGAGAAGAGGTGTGTTATAATTAGGGTTTGCAAGGGAAAAGATTTAAATACAGGGCATATAATTTACGGGATTATTATAATATTCACCCAAAGAATCAAATGCAAGAGAAGGCAGGAGATCTGTCCATGCACTAGAGACCCAAAGAATCCAGCTAAGGGCCTGGATCCCACTGCGGTGTCCTACACCGGTCCCACTGAAGACCTGGAGCCTATGGTAATGTCCCCCACAAATCCAACTGGAGCTCGGAGCCCATGACAAGGTCTCCTACAAGTCTGTATCCAGGATCAGCATGAGGAATACCCAAAGATCACTAATGGATGCCAGAAAGTCTGTGTGAGCAGGATGAAGGATCTGTGCCAGCAGGCTGAGGGATCTGCACCGGAGCCAGGAAGCAAGGCTCAAGGTAAGGACCAGAGCTCCCCTGAAAAAAACAGCAGCATCCTCAGCAATAGCTAGGATTCGGGCTTCTCTGATGAGAACAGCTGAGTTCCTATCAGGAAAACCAGTGTGACAACCTTCTCTAGGAGAATCAACAGAGCACCACCTCCCCCCCCAAGTTCTGCTTCTATGGTGTTGGTGACAATCCTCAGATGGCCTTTCACACCCGGCGTGATTCAGTCCAGCTGGGTGTCGCAAAGTGACCATTAGCTAATCCACCATAAGGTACCACTGAATGAATCCATCATAGGAACAAGATCATGGATTAGGAAACACACAAGGTTTCAAGGAGGGGATGCCTGAACTGAACACACTAAAGGTGCAGAAAACACTACTGCTTTACAAACTGGAGTATAGAGCACAGTCTAGTGAGACGCAGGGAAAAAAACAGAATTATTTTATTTGCAGTATGCATTTTTTAGTTGATGTTTCAAATTGCTAAGACATTCCACACAATTTAACAACTAATTATGTTTATTGAAGGGTGACAAAATTTACTCACTGGGGCTACAAACATCTGTATGAAAGTCAAGTGGTACTGAGTGGGTAAGAGGAAAGGAAGGGAAGAAAAGGCACTATAAGCAGAGGCTTGGGCATGGAACTATGAGAGAGCTCAGCCTGCCCCAGCAGCACCCCTGGAAAGAGCCCACAGTACCCAGAGTTGGCAGGGCAGCCACCATCCCACTGGACCTAGAAACAATCACTGGCCACTCCCTCATCCACTCAGAGAGGACTATGGGAAATGAGCCCCTGAACTGGCCTGAGTTCTCACGCAAGACTCCTTGGTGCTCATGGAGCCTGCTGGGGACAGGAATCCTAAAGGGTAGCTGTGTTTGGTCACAAGGCCATTCTTGCCGCCCAGTAAGTGGGGTCTCAAGAACCACAGAGTGCACACAGTTCCTTTTAAAACTGTGTGTGCCTGAGATGAGACAGAATTCTACTTGGCCAACAGGCATGCTTATGCCTACAAAGGGGGGCAAAAACAACAACACAGCAGTGACTCTTGATTCCAAAACAACAAAATCAGAGTAATGCAGGGAGAAGCTACTGGTGCCCATGGAAACAGAGGCCGGCTTTGGCCCAAACTCCAAAGCAATCTTCCTGCTAAGGCCACCGAACACAGACTCCCTGGGATGCAGAGCTCCACAAGGGTCTGAACCAAGGGAAAATTAAATAAATAAGACTGTATGTGTGCTCATAAACAGGAAAAAGACTAGGAAGTCATAAACCCAAAGACTAAGTCACTATCTGAGTGGTAATACTGGGTTCCATCCACTCTTCTTATTCTCACCACTCAAACTTTTTCCACAAAGAGTCTGTATTTATTTCATAATCAGAAAGTGACACAGGACACCGTTGAAATGCCTGGGGAAATTTGCACGAAGGAATATTCCAGCTGAAGTCTTCCCGAGGTCACCATTTTGAACTGACCAGAGCAGAACTTGGAGGGAAGCACAGGTGTCCTCATCCCTCCTGGCAACCTAACCAGACCCATACAGGCCTAGAAAACACCCTACAAAACATGTCACTTGTTAGAAGGAAAAGACAGGCAACACCTCAAAAATTCCATTTCAAGTTGTGGTCGAACTGCACTTTTAAAATTCACCAACGTCTCTACTTCTGAGAGCCACTAGTTTTGCAACTGCTATAGCAGGCGCCTTATTCCACTCATCTTCACCCTTTTGCATCTAAGGACAGTAATCACCAGGGCCTCTCAGGACCAAGCTCAAAGAGGACACATATATTAAAACTCCGCAGTCTGGCAGAGGAGGCCACCTTGAAGTCTAGGCCTCCATCCTCTCTTCTGGTGTTAGGTTGGAAAAGTCTGGGCCTCCCCAAACAGGATGGGCCACTTTCCAAGACTGATGCTTTATCTCAAAGGACTCACAGCACAGGGTTGAGGGAACTGAGACCAGAACAGGACTGCTGGGTGCAGAAATACGCCCACGCTCTGCACTCCACTGAGATTGTTTGAAGCCCCACCGCCCCAACACTTTTAATTAAACAAAAGTAGAGATAGCCATACAAACTAGCAACAGCCTCTTCTCATCAAGTTTCACCTTCAGAGTTAGCAGGTACTGACGGCAAACTCACAAATTCCTCCAGCGTCATCGCCAAAAGCAATTTAGGGCCACATTCCAAGCACAGGAGGCAGGGGCACTCAGAACTTCCGCTGGTAGACACCTTTCCGAGGGCCAGGTGTGCGCGGGCTGAGAGTGGCCCAGTGGGAATATGGATCACTTGGACTCAGAACTGTACAGGACACACTCATAGCCAAACAGGTCGGACAGACACATAAGCTTAAACCTGGGTTTTTAGAAGTCTGCCCCAACCCATTTTAACTCTGCTTTGTAACCCTCTAGATAATTAAGTTAAATCCCAAGATTTAAAAACTAGCTCCCAGTCCCCTCCCAAGGGCCTCAGACAATGGGTCACCTTGCACAGGTAACACAGGCCGGTTCCCTAAGCGGTAGGGGTCGGCAAGTTAATCATTACTAAAATAAGGCTTTTATCATTAACCCTCAGTTTCCCGGTCGGAGTGTGCATCGGTTCGGTAACCCTTTTGCTCCCAGCTCGGGCACCAAGACACGCCTTGCCAGGCAGTCACCGTCCCAAACAGGAGCCCAGACCCCTAGTGAGCGTCCAAGACCCACATCTACGCGGGAACTGAGGGAGCCCGCCGCAGGCCCAGGACGTCCTCCTGGGCTATCGCTGGCTGTCCTGCTGCCCGCCCTCCGGAGTTTGGGGAAGCGGCGAGCGCTAGAAAGAGTCCCCCTGGCTTTCAGAACTCCCCGGGCCGGGGCGGCCCGCATCCAACCTGCGCCACCTTGGACCCCGCGGGGCTCCCCGCGCCACCCCTCGCGCGTCTCGGCCCTGTGAGAATTGGATGAGCGCGAACTTCCTGGCGCCCCCTCCCGCAACCGGGACGCAGAGATTCAGAGACCCGTGTCGGGAGGGGTGGAACGCGAACCGCGGCGCCAGGCTCACCTAGCAGCTCCCTAGGGACATCCGCGCTCTCCTCGGCCATGGTGCCCCTCGGTGCGGAGTGTCACAGGTCCAACTCTGATTTCCGGCTCCTGCCTTCCCCGAACCCCTAGCTAAAGAGTGAGCCAAAGAAAGGGGGGGGGTGGAAATAGTGTGTTGCCTCGACCCCCGCCGCGCCAAAAAAATAAAGAAAAAAAAAAAAGAGTTGCTAAGACGAGGTGGGTTTGCGGCTGCTGCTGCTACATGTCGCCTCGCCCGGCTCCCGGCGACAGCTCGGGCGCGTGAATCCTCAGTCGCCGCGCCGGCTGCACCCCCAGCGCGCCGCACCTACGGCCTAGGTGGAGGCGGAAGGCGCGGGAGGCGGGGAGGCGGGCCGGGCGGGGGCGAGGGCCTGCCCTGCTCCTTCCCCTCCTCCTCCAGCTCCTCCTCCTCTTTCTCCAGCTCCTCCTCCTGCGTGGCCCCTGCTTCTCCAGCGTCTCCGCCTCACCTCGCGAGAGCCGACCCAGCCCCAGGCCTCCCGGTACCCGCGGGTCCCCACCCGCAGGCACAGGTCCCTGGCTTGGGGCGCACGCGGGGACGTGCAGTGCGGGGCGGCGGCGGGCGCCCTCTGTGAGCCTCCGCTTGCTGAGCCGCAGTAGCCCCCGCGCTGGAGCGCGCCCGAGAGCCACCTGCTGGCCGCGGGGGAGCAGAGCCGGGAAGGGATCCCGACACACGGCCCGCCCTCGGGATCCACCGGCCCGACGCAGCAACGACTGCCTGGGACACTGGTTCTTTCTGGGACCCTTTTACAAAGCACGTTAATTTTCCAGCCTCCTGAGATGTGGAGTCATCGCATCAGTTATTAATGCTCCGGTTCTGGCGCGCAACGGCAGGATGAAGCCTGTAAACACTGGCCATCTGGTGAAGGGACGTTCACGTGTGCCCGGCGAGCTCGGACTCACGAAGGAGCCTCCCACCCTCGGGGCACCGTGGGAGCTCTGGCCCTTTACAAACGCCCAGAGCCCGACGTTAGCCGCTAAGTCCTACCTGGCTACCTGGCTCAGGCTCCCTCCAACTTCCCTGAGCTCCACCCCTAGAGACGACTTCAGGGCCAATAATAAGTGCTTGTCAGTGTGCCCCTGCAGCGGGTAATGCCCCTGACTTTTGAATCGGGTTCAGTTTTTTTGGTTTTTGGGGGGTTTTTTTACGAATTTTTTTTTTTTTCTTGTTTCAGAACCTTTATTTGTTTATTCACTCATTTTTATGGCCGGCTCAGCCCGCCCCGAGGACAGGGCTGGTGCAGCATGTGGTGCCGGGGATCGAACCGTGGTCCATGAAGCCTCCCAAGCATTCCCAACCAGGCGCTTTAGACCACTGAGCCATCCCGTCAGGCCCTCAGGTTCAATTTTTAGAACAGAAAGCAGGAAGAATACAGGGAACCCCAAGAGTGTGGCCGTTCAGGTTTTGTTTGGATTTGGTTCCATGTGTGCATGCGTGTGTGTGTGTGTGTTGTGTTTGGTTTTTGTTGTGTTGGCTTTTTGAGGCAAGGTCCCTCTGTGCTGTTCAGGCTGGCCTTGAACCCTGAAGCAACCCCTTTGCCTCAGTCTTTTGAGTTCTGGGATTACAGGCGTGTGCCACCACACATGGCTTGGCTGTCCAGCTATAAACGCTGCTGTTGACCTGAACTTACCTGAGAGGAATCGACAGCCTTTGAACTGGGCAGAGCTGTAGGGGTTTACTAACAAGGCCATGCCAGCCCCTGAGATCCCCCACCCCTACTTCAAGTCAGCTAGTTGTTGGCTTGTGGCAAAAAAAAAAAAAAAAATTGGTTATCGGATTCCTACCTGTGTGGCCAGGGGTTTTCAGCACAGTAGGAACTCTAAACCAGCAGATTACCTGAAACACTCTTTCATGAACCCAAGCCTAGGGTTATTGCCTGTGTACGTATCTAGCTTTACTATTCAACTCTTGAATTTTTCCTTTGGATTTTGACAACAAAATGAAGGAACGGGGCCCAAAAGAATGAAGTGTGTGTGTGTGTGTGTGTGTGTGTGTGTTTCTGGGAATGGAGCCTAGGGCTTTGCCCCTGCTATAGACAAATGCTGTACCCTTGATCTCCTCCTGCCTCAAAGGTAAAGATAATCAACATTTGTTAACTTATTTTGAGTTGTGGATCTCAAGTTCTTAACCATTTGTTTCAAAAACTGGCAATTTCTTTGTCATAAATTTCCTTCATCCATGAAATATCTTTCATTGTCCTTCTGCAATGAATGGGAATTAACACCCCCAAACTTGTCTTTAAATGTGTATGTTTAAGCAGACTTTCCTGGCACAAAACACTGAGCTTTCAAAAAGAGCACGGAAGGTTCCAAACCATGTGGTAACTTGTGAAAATGAGAACAAAAGATTTTTTCCCCCTTCTGGCCTGAGGTTCTGGAAAGGATAAAGGGAAGGCTGTGTGGCAGCCCTGTAATTCAGGATTCCTTGGCTTCTGCTGAAGGAGCTGAGGGCTCAGTAAAGAATCCTTTTCACTACAGCAAGGTCCTGATTGGCTCCTGCAGTTCTGAAGAGGTGGCCAGTTCTATGGGTCTCCTTCACAGCCTCCACACATGGTCGCCTGCTTGTGGAAATGATAGCCACTTACTTCTTAGGTGCAAAAACCATCCATGCTTGGGAACACCATGTCGACAGCATGAAAAAGCCCTGTGCTGAGCTGTAAGGCCCAGCAGTAGCAGGCACCCCCAGCACTGCACAGCGTTGGTACCCACTTAGAATGCAGATTACGCTGGGCAGAGTGCACCTCTTGGAGAAAATCTGCCAGGCCATCATTCCTCATGCTGCAGAAACAAAATCTTTACTGTTCCTGGCCTCTACTTCCAGACTTTGAAATTCAGCTGTTCTCTGACCATTTTAAAAGAAAGAATTGCTAAACCATTGCATGAAACCCATTGCCTCGTAATCCCTTGTGAACTGCACCTGTATCTCAGAGACATTTGCAGGTGACTGAGCAGGTGCTGGGATTGTCATATGAAACAATGAACTGGAAAGTAAGAGAATGTTTTCCAGGGAGTCCCTACTGCAATGAACTTTTTTTTTTTTTTTTTTAACAAGCAA
>PVJA010049016.1:0-13947 GCA_004027025.1 Myocastor coypus
TGAGAGCCCGCCCTCCCCAGGGAACACAGTGCTGCACATCCTCATCCTGCAGCCCAACAAAACCTTCGCCTGCCAGATGTACAACCTGCTGCTGTCCTACGACGGAGGGGACCACCTGCAGTCCCTGGAGCTCGTGCCCAACCACCAGGGCCTCACGCCCTTCAAGCTGGCTGGAGTGGAGGGCAACACCGTGGTGAGCACCTCCCCAGCCCTGAATGTCTCCCCAAGGACCTTTCCCTGCGCAGCCCTCCAGGGGGAGGTGGCCCTTCCTTCCCACTCCATCACTGAGGCCTTCAGTCCCAGCTGTCCCTTTCAGGAGTCCTAAGATGCTCACCTTAACTGTCTCCATGGGAACCGGAAGTCCTGGTCAGGGCAACTGCTCACTTCCTTCAGAGCTTAATGGGGTTTGTATCTGGGAAATATATCAGTCGAAGGAAGAAAAAGATTCATGAGAGCAGCAGATCCCAGGTTCTCCACTGACTTGTCCCAAAGGGCGGACATCCTTCCTGGTTCACAGTGTGGATTTCCTGGACCAGCTTCCCACACAGTCCCCCCTCTGGGGTCCCCATGCCTTGTCAGATGTTCCAGCACCTGATGCAGAAGCGGAAGCACATCCAGTGGTCCTGTGGGCCACTGACATCTACGCTGTACGACCTCACAGAGATTGACTCATGGGGAGAGGAGCTGTCATTCCTAGAGCTCGTGGTCTCTTCTAAAAAACGGAAGGTATGTGTGTCAAGGAGTCAAGGACCCATGAGCAAGCAGCTTAGGGTCTGCAGAGAGCCCGTCTTTCAGTTAATTCCCTGGGTCCCAGGATCTTCCCAGCCTCAGCTCAGATAGAGATGAGACCAGTCTCAAGGAGCTTTGGAGAAAATCCCAGAATGCACTTGTCTTCTGACCGAACTGCCCTCTGGGTAACTCACTCCTTTCCACTTCTCTTTCTTGCTCTAACGCTCCAGAAAGGAATTCTCCTAACAGACATTTCACTGTTTCTTTTCTTCCTTCTTCCTTTTCTCCTTTCCTTCCTCCTTCCTTTCTTCTCCCTTCCTTCAGCATATTGAACACCTGACTGTCACACTGCCTGACCCATGGACAAACACACTGCTTACCAGCAGACTTCCTCTGTCCATGGCCGTAGTCCCCAATGATGTCAGTAGAGTACCAAGTGGGTGAGCATAACCATGTATGTGCCATATGCAGGAAAGTCAAGTGAAGGTAAGGTGCCCTGGCTGGGATGGGCCACAGATGTTCTGAGTCTTACATTTACATCCATAGTAGTTTATCTGCAGTAGTAGCACAGAGTTTGAATCACCTAGATGTTGGCCAAAGAAATGAACTAGCTGAATTAGGGATGAGTGTGATGGCTGCAGCCTCCTCCTCTGGGACCCAGAGGGAAGCTCAGCCCTCCTCAGCGCAGGGATCACCCCCAGCTGCACTCTCTCCTGTGCGCCAGGCTCGCCAGATCCTAGAACAGACCCCAGTGAAGGAGCTGGTGACCTTGAAGTGGAGGAAATACGGGCGGCCTTACTTCTGCATCTTGGGCATCCTGTACATCCTCTACATGGTCTGCTTCACCGCGTGCTGCGTCTACCGTCCCCTCAAGCTCCGGAGTGACAACCGCACACATTCTCGGGACAATGCTGTCCTCCAGCAGAAACTACTACAGGTAACGCTCCTCCTCCTCCCTTCCTGAATGGAATGGTGTCACGGTATCATAGTGTTGCAGAGCCTAGGTAGCCCACACAGGGGCTTCGGAAGTGCAGGCCCCTGGTCTCCAGGTGAGGACCTAGACTTGAGCTGAGGGGACAAGAGACAGAACTCAGTCAGTCGAAGAGCGTCTGTCCAGGGGGTTGCCGGATGTTCTCGCAGAAGTTCTGAGAGAGTGCATGGTATCAGAAGCCACGTGTGTTTTCACCATGTCTTATAATTTACAAAGAAGAGCAGCTGCTCACAGCGATTGTCCAAGGAAAACCTTGGTGTTCTAGGAAAGGGAAGTTCTACTCCCAGTCCATACCTGGTGCAGGAGGGCAGCACAGATAGCACTTCAGGCCTGAGACGAGGAGGCCTCTGAGTCAACAATGAGTCATCTTCCTGCCTCTTGGAAACCCCATAGCAGGGTGCTTGGGCTGGTCGCAGGATCCTTGATTGATTGCTAATGTCTTACTGTCGTGGGCCTGTAGACCTGGAGAGACAAGGGTGGCTCATCAGAGGTGTGTAGTAGATACGGAGCTCTACTCTTGGAGAAAGCAAGTCCTCTTTTATATAGAGTAGAATAGGGGCTGGGGAAATGGTGTACTTGACTAAGCATCTGCCTGGAAAGCACAAGGACCAGGGTTCAATCCCTGGTACTGCATGCCATGCCAGCCTCAGAACCCAGGGTGTACCATGCAAGCCCCCAATACTGGCTGTGGTGGCAAACACCTGCAATCTGAGCACCGAGGAGGCTGAGACAGGAGGATCGCTGTGATCAGAATAGACTTTTGAATATTTTTGAACATATGAACTTAACCAGTATAACTATGCAGGGGACTCATGCGTTACCAAAACTTTTGTCCTTGTGTGGTGAAAAATATCTAAAAGACAATACAAGATGTAGGGGCAGAAAGGAAAAGACTGGGGAAGCATCTCACAAAAAAAGCGAGCGCTGAATTTCCGAGGTGTGTGCTCTTTGTACGGTGGATGAGTAATAGGAATAGCTTTGCATGGAGCGGGAAAGGGGAATTTGGTGCCTGGCAAGCAGGGACCCAGGTTCGATCCCTGGTACCATAAGCTCTGCTGGCCCTGGCACTCTTCATGCTCTGTGCTGACTATAGAAACTCCTGTAATCCCAGAGTTAGGGAGGCTGAGACAGGAGGATCACTATGAATCTGAGCTGGGTAGCAAGAACCTGTACCAAATAAATAGATAAATAAAATATTTTTTTTAAAAGAAGCAGATGAGATTGAACACAGCAGTGTGGTCAGAGTAAGAGCCGTGCAAAGTGCCTGACACTGGGTGAGCGTGCAGAGACGCTTCGTCTCTCCTCCTGCACAGACGCGTGTGTCTGTGCTTGAACACGCGAGCGGCGCAAAGTACACAGAGGCTGACTGTGTAGGGGTGGAACAAGTTTGTCTCTTTGGAGGGTACCTTAACTGTAAAACACTGCATGTTCAGCTGTAAAAGTTATGTTTCAGAGAGAGACAGAGAGACAGAGACAAGAGACAGAGACAGAGACAGAGAGAATTTGCCAAAGTATAGTGAGCAATTCTGGATAACAAGCGGGGGCTGACTGCCCAGGAGGGAGGCTGTGAGTATGCTGGGGCAGACACAGGGTGCTCTGCTGGAGCCAGATTCCTACACATAAGTCTGTGTGTGAAGGCAGTGTGGAGACCCCCTAAGGACGCTGAGGAGATGGCCAGCTAGAACAAGAGGTGACTAGGAATGGGGAGAGGTACAAACATAAAGTCATTACGGATGTCTGGGTTTCCCCAGCAGATGGGGCTGCATTTCTTCAGCCGGGTTCTTTCCCAGCATTCCTTTGTCTCCTACCTCCTTGGAGACGTTATGTGCGTACAGCACAAGGGGTGTTCTGGCCTAAGACTTGGAGGATGCTCGGCAGGTCATGAGCGTGAGTCTCCTTCTGTGCTTCACTTTCTTTTGGAGACAGGAGTGGTCACGTGCACACTTGTTCTTTTGGCATACATAGCCAGCTTATGTTTAAAAGATGCCCCCTACCTTGCCTAAGTGATGGCGAACTTGTTAGTGCTTGCACTGGTACAAACAGCCGACCATGGCACAAGTGCCATAGCTTCACTGTATCTAGGTGTCCTCATGTATCTCCCTGCCTCTGCCTCTGCCTCTGCCTGCCTGCCTGCCTGCCTGCCTGCCTGTCTGTCTGTCTGGCTGTCTGTCTGTCTGTCTCATTACTTCTCCCTTCTTTCTTACCATTGTCCCACTTTATTGTTGCTTAAAAGAAAGCCTCTTTGGCTCACGTAGGAGATTTTTGACTTACATATTCTTCATGGAGAAGGAGAGGGAGTGAAGGCTTAAGAATACAGCTGCAAGAGGTTTAGATGAAGGGCCAGCCCAATAGCTCAGTGGAGTAGAGCACCTGCTTAGGCAGAGCGCAGTGGCCGGGCTTTGATCCCCAGTGTGCCCTTCCGGTACCAACCCCGGGGCACACTGAGAGGGCGATTGAGACTTGGTGTGGTGGTACACATCTGTCATGCCAGAGGTTGGGAGGCTCAAAACAGGAGGATTACTGAGTCCAATCTGTGTGGCAAGACCCTGTAAGCCCTGTACTAAATATATAAATTTTAAAAAGGGTTTAGATGGCAACAAACATCACTGAAAGGTCCATGCTCTATGGCCCTGTCCCTAGATGCTTGTGTCTGAATCTAGGGAGATCTGTGAACCTCTCACTTCAGGCAGTTTAGGTTAGATCAGAGGCTTCCAAACATTACCATGATTTGAAAGATTATACCCAACTTGTTTACCAACAGGGAGTTCTGTTTTTTTCTTAGTATTTTATTACTTAGAAGTCTTAGAAATATAAAAATGGACGAATACAGTACCTGGACTTAACGGGCACAGCTGTCACTCTGTTAACCTGCAGAGCTATTGCTTAGATAAGGGAACTCTTCAACAGCCAGGTAGATTTGTAAACCTGGAGGCACTGGACTTCGGGGAATTCTAAGGTTTGCCTCTGCAAGCTTCAGAACCAGGGGCCCCAAGTTGGACACCAGAGAGCCCTGCTATTCACCACTAAGTGGAGTTGAGAGAAACGCTTAGTAGCAATGTTTTACAATGCTTTAAACTAAGAAAAACAAACTCTCCTTTTATACGGGGCAGCACAAATACCTTCCAGCCTGACCTGGGTAAGCATGGAGTCAGTTTATCCAAGTTTGGAGATACTTTCACGACCATAAAATGAGCCATCATTCAGCCACAAAAGCAGTGCTTTTCCAGAGTCTTTCCAGAACTCTGTTCTCTACAATTAACGTGCCTCACTGTTCCATCCCTACCTGGATTAGGCGGAACAAGCACACTAGGGTACCAGTTCCCTTCGGTTCCCTGCCGGCTGGAAGGTTCAAAGTCCAAGGCCCAAGTGGCTTGGATTTCCATCCTAGTCCTGAAATGAAATAGTTGTTTGACCTCAGGCAGAGCTTACCTCTTGTGAAATCCGTGGATTTTAAGCAAAGCCACGCGCAAGCACCCTGGGGAACTGATAAAAAAAGGAGGCGCTTCTGTGTATATAATCCATCCTTACAAATCAGGATATCTGAGTGTCTTATGGTTTGAAAAGTCTTTGAGTGATGAACGCTTATCAGGATTGAGAACTGCCTGGTCCTGTGATCGAGGTGTGTTGAGCCCAAATTTTCCAGTTCTGTACCTGCCACTCTGATCACTTAGGTTCCTGGCATCAGGGCATTTATCTTCCACTGTCATACATCCCTTTTTGATTCTAGGAAAAAAAAAATTCCTCAAGCTCTTCTTTCCCACATTCCTAGAAAAATCTCATCTATTCATTAATTTAGCAGAGAAAAAATTACCACCATTGATTCTAGGTGTTAGAAATTCGAACTGGGTGTTAGAGCAAAACAGGAGATAGACAGGGCTGTGGCTTCAGAATTTACAGACCCTTTACATTAAATGAGCATATAAATAGATATTTTAGGGACCAGGCATGATGGCTCACGCCCGTAATCCCAGCACTTGGGAGGCTGAGGAAGGAGGGTCAGTGCAAGTTCGAGCCTGGGCTACAAAAGTGAGTTCAAGGCCAGCCTGAACTGCATAGTGAGACCCTGTCTCAAATAGACAAATAAATAAATAAATAGATAGATAGATATTTTAGCATAAATTTACTGATCACAAGCATGATCGTTCCCCTGTGGTAAGAAAAAGCACAAGGTGTTGACTGAACTTACACCAGGGTTGAAACTCCTGCGAGAAGCCAAGAAAATGTCCGAGGAAACCCATTCTACGGAGCTGTTTTAGATGTAAACAACACATCCGATCTACCCCACGGTTGGACTGAGCAGGTGTGAGGTGACAAGAACTTGCCAGTTAAGAATGACGGGCATCCCTACTCAGGAACGCAGGTTGTCACCCCCAAGCGAGTAGTGCCGCAGAACTTGGGGGATTTCCTTAGTGACCACAGCCCTAGGTAGATAAGGGCAAGGAATCCCACTAGTGGAGCTTCTCAGTAGAGGGTGGATGCTCAGCCTTTGTAGGGGATCTGGTTATTGACAATGCTTAAATCCAAGCCACGTGGGAATGTAAAACATGTCTGTCATGGTTGTTGGAAGATGGTGAGAGAGAGAGAGAAAGAGAGAGAGAGAGAGAGAGAGAGAGAGAGAGAGAGAGAGAGAGAGTTGAAAGGCTGCAGAAACAGGACCGGAGAACAAACACGAGCAGGTCATTTCCTCTCTTCGATCCACACAACTGGGCTCATAGTTGCCAAACCTTTGATTAAGAGCTACCACTCTAGAGAACTATGGACTAGTCTCTTGATTCAAACAGAATAATGTCGAATATTTTCCCCCAAATGATGCAATTCTAAAAATTCATTATCTTTGTGGGTTTAGTTCTAGGCATGCCAGGGTGACTTGTTAAAACACAGTCATTATTATAACTTTCAGAGTATCAAAAAAGCAGTCATGGGCCAGGGAGCTAGCTCAGGGGCACAAGTGCTTGCCTAGTAAGGGCAAGGTCCTGAGTTCGATCCCTGGTCCTTGAAAAAGAAAGGAAGAAAGAAAGAAAGAGAGAGAGAGAGAGAGAGAGAGAGAGGCAACAAATTGAGTACCACCTTCCATTTATAAATCACACACACACAAAAAAATTTTTTAATTACACCAAGAGTTCCTTTTGTAAACTATGAGGCAATGAGATATATCAATGTGAAACATCAGGGCTTCCCTTAAAATCACAGCAAACCCCAATTTATTTAAAATCCCTAATTTGATATTTTTATGGCAAATTTTTCACACACACAATATTTTGTTGTTTTCCAGAGAGAGTAATTTATTTTTTAGAGTGAAATAAATGCTGCCTGCAGGGTTCAAGACCTGATCAAGCAGAGCAGCAGGGAACAGGGCTCTCAGGAGACTCCCTACCCTCTACCCAGGTTTGGGAAGGGACCCCAGCAGCACAGGGCTGCATGCAGCCGCTCCAGGACAGTCCTAGCCCAGCAGAGCTGAAGCTAAACTTGGGGTGGTTGAAAGCTTCCCTCCCTCACTGGTGCCCATGTGCAGGGTGTGCCTCTGTGTGACTGGTCGGTGAAAGGCGCTGAGCGGCTGGGCAGGGCATCCACAAAGCGGAAGTCTGAGCGCTGCACTCTCCCCAATGTTTCTGTAAAGTGGAGCTTCACATTATCGTCTACCAATGCCTCACTGGCCCCTGCGGGTGCTTTAGTCTTCTTCATTTGACCTCTTTACCTTGGTGTTCTGTGGTGTGCTCAGCACACTCACACCATCAATTAGTTCTCACAGCCCACAAAGCGGAAGTGACGTCACTGGAAGTCAACACCTAACTTTAATCAAACCTTGGTCACAAAGACTCAAGTCAGAGGTAGAACACTGCAAGGTGGGCGATGCGGATGATGCGGGCTGAGGGTGGTGGGGGCTCCCTATTGTGCACAGGCATTGACAGCTTTAGACCGCAGGATTTCATGCATCAGAAAGATTCCTTCCGTGATGTTCCTTCCGCAGGAGGCCTACGTGACTTACCAGGATTACATCCGGCTGGCAGGCGAGTTGGTGTCTGTCACTGGGGCTGTGATCATCCTCCTCACAGAGGTGAGAGCAGGGCTCCAGGCTGAGGCCATCACGGGAGAACTTTGAAGGCAGTGCAGTCCACATTGTCTCTGTGTTTCTCTGGCTTCTCCCCAGATCCCAGACATTTTCAGAGTCGGTGCGTCTCGCTACTTTGGACAGACTGTCCTTGGGGGTCCATTCCACGTCATCATGTGAGTGTCTCCTCCTTCTGACCCTCAGCTCTTCCTAGGCATCTGGAGTTCAGCAGCCTCACTCCAGCATTTCTGTCCCTAGGCTTGTGCTCATGGCTGGATGTGTGTTCAGGTGTTAAGCCCAAGTCCAGCCTATGGAACCGCTCAAGTCATCATTCAGTCCCAGAGGACCTCGGCTGTTCCCAGCCCCCTCTCACTCTTTACTCCTTGCTTCACTAGCATTGGCTATGCCTCCCTTGTGCTTGTGACCATGGCGATGCGGCTCACCAGTATGAACGGGGAGGTGGTGCCCCTGTCCTTGGCCCTGGTGCTGGGTTGGTGCAGTGTCATGTACTTTGCTCGAGGATTCCAGATGCTGGGCCCCTTCACCATCATGATTCAGAAGGTGAGTGCTTTTCCCATCCTTCTGATCAGCCCCTGGCCTTCCCAGGTGGGGGATGGGACCAAGTACAAAGAGGAGGTGCTACTCAGAATGGAGCTGGTGTGACTATGAGGACAATTTTCCCGATCGATTAGCCCAGCTGCTCAGACTGTGGAGAGAGTAATGATCCATCCTTCTTCCCCTCCTCTGCTCTGTAGATGATCTTTGGGGACCTATTGCGCTTCTGCTGGCTGATGGCCATTGTCATCCTGGGATTTGCCTCAGGTAAGAGCACTACGAATTCATCCAGGACGTTGGGTTCAGGTCTTAGGAAGGCTTATTCATAGTATTGTTTTCAGTTCTCTGCACTCTGTTTTGTTGTTGTTTCCGGCTTGAAATAAACCTTATCCTTGGGCTCAGGACTGTCCAGGTTGGCCTAGAAAATAGCCTGTGTCTTCTAAGTCAGTAATGTTCCCTGACCAGACTCCCCAGAAGACCTTCAGTGGGGAGACAGAGATGAAGCGTTGGGAGGCTGAGACAGTCAACAAGAAACACTGGCCAGTGGTGTAGGTCACAAAATTAAGAGGTCAAACAAGAGCCATTTAGTGTTTTGTAAGTCGGGTTCTCTTCTGCTTACAGTTCAGAAGAAGAAGCCTACAGAAGCTAATAATGTAGAGTCTTCTTTCTTTCTACATGTGTTCCTTTAAAACAGAAGAAAAAAATGAAAGTATTAGGGAAAACATGTACAGAAAAAGAATCTGAAGAGTTTGAGCATGACAAGAAAACAGAAGAAGAGAGACCTAAACAGCTGGGACAGCTAGGGACTCTGCCAAGGCAGGGAAAGAAAGAGGAATACAAGAGGGGGTGAGCAGAAAGAGGACTTAGAAGAGTAGAGCAGTATTCTGGGAGGTAAACAGAGGCAGTGACTGTCGCTCAGTCCCCAGTGTGTGAAGCTGCCCACTGGCCAGGTGTGAGCTTGGGCCATGCTTTCAATTCTAGGAGACCATGATTTATTACACTATCACCAGAAATCTCCCTAATCAGTGTCAGATCTGAGGCATGGAAAGGTAAAACTGGAGTCATTTTTCTGGAATACTCTACTCCCCTGAACCCCGTATGCCTCCTTACCCCCTTCTGCTCCAAGTGCTCCTGCAACTATACAGACTACAAAATAGAGCACAGATACCAGCACAGTTGCCTGTGCTTTTCTTGTACCCGGACTCCCCTAAACAATCACTTCTTGATCACTGTCCTTAATATTTTCTTAAACAAGGAAGTGGTTCTTTACAGTAGATCTTATTTCTACTCCTAAAATGTCCTCATTGATATTTCAGCTCCCCATGAAAAGAAGCCATGGGAAGGGGCTGGCAATGTCCTTAGTTTCCAGAGTAGCAATGAGCATCTAGTAGGCCACGTACTGAGCTGAGCAAGGGAAGCTTAGCGACGATGGTAGTCCAGGAACACCTGGGAAAGCTCAGACCGAGGAATGGGCATCTAGAGGTCATCAAGATGAAGATGGTCCTATTCTTCTTTTTTGCTTAATATATATGTTTATTAATTTTTGATCTAATTTTTCATTTTCTAAAGAGAATTAGAAAGTAGCAAAGAAAAACATTAGAAACTGCACAGAATTTCATTAAACAAAATGATAGGAATTCAACAATTGTTACATCCTATATTGTTGTCGTCAAAGTAGTTGTTTGTACTACCAGGTATAAGCATGCAAAATTATGTAAAAAGGAGAGAGAGAGAGAGAGAGAGAGAGAGAGAGAGAGAGAGAGAGAGAGAGAGAGAGAAGAGAATTTAATTATTCACTGGTCCTTTCACCAGACAGGTAGAATTCAGCAGTACAATTATCCATGAAGGTCCTATTCTTTTACCCTTTACATGTGCTCTAGTCTTTAAAAGCATTGGAGGTTCCATGCATACTTTTAATAACTTATCCTTCAAAAATTTGGTTTCCAAAAATGTGACAACCTGTTAGGTGACTTCTTATTCATATACATATACACACATAATTCTTTTCATAAATGGCTGAATGTTAACTTTTATTACCCACCATAACCAAATTAGTCATAAGACACCTTATTGTTGGTTCCACAAGTAACTATTTCTAGATGTGCAATTATGTAGACATGTATGAAAGCAGAGAGAGAGAGAGAGAGAGAGAGAGAGAGAGAAGAGAGAGAAGACAGGAGACAGGAGAGAGGAGATGGGAGGGAGGAAAGAGGACAGAGGGGGAGGGAGGAAGAGCAAAAGGAAGGGAGGGAAGGAGGGAGGGAGAGAGAGGCTGCACACCAGGTAGACAGAATGCCAACCAGGCCCATGCTTACGGTGGTATTTCTTTCCGTATCTCCATGCCTTTTTCCTGGGCGGAGCAGCATTCTTTATCATCTTCCAGACAGAGGACCCGTCGAGTCTGGGGGAGTTCTCTGACTACCCCACAGCACTGTTCAGCACCTTTGAGCTCTTCCTCACCATCATCGATGGCCCTGCCAACTACGACGTGGACCTGCCCTTCATGTACAGTGTCACCTACGCCTCCTTTGCTATCATCGCCACGCTGCTCATGCTCAACCTGTTCATCGCCATGATGGGCGACACCCACTGGCGAGTGGCCCAGGAGCGGGACGAGCTCTGGAGGGCCCAGGTGAGATTATGAGTGTCAGCCTTACTAAGGGCCAAGGGCTGAATCGAAAAGTCCAAGTGGGGTCTGTTCTAATGGGCCACTCTTAGGAGGGTCGCAGAATAATTTGGTGGGGCTGTCAGCTCTGTAAAGCTTATATAAACCTCAGGTACTCATAGAGGGGTTCAACAGGCAGAAACATTAAAATGAGGAAAGATGTAGGAGCTGCTATAGTTCCCAGATAAAAAAATAGATCCACTATTCTTTCTTGAACCTCTTGGAGAATGGAAGTCATTTTAGTTTTGTCTATTCTATTTTTTTTAACTTTGTAGCTTATCTTTTATTTGATTCTAGAAATCCCTAGTTCTCCATGATCTTTTCTTTTCTTTGTAGAATCATAAAATAGAATTTAAAAATCACACTTAGAAGAATTTTAACTACTCAGCATAATCAGATACTGGTCAAAGGACATTTATCATCTTTATTAATGCTAAGTAAGACCTTGCTATGTCACATGTGTGAACAGGAGTTGAGGAAGGGAATTTTCTTTTTATATTAAATTTTTTTGTTTTTCTATATGTTCATGTTTGTTATGGCTACAATGTAGATGGCTCTCCAAATTTTCATGTGACCATAGGTGGAGCTTTTTGGAGGTGGCTGGATACAGGGTGTGTGAATATATGTTAAGGATATGTAGAGATGGATAAAAGATGTGATAATCACATTAGTCCACTGATTGGTTTAGCATAGTCCTGGGTATGGATAATTAGATGCCCTACCCTGGATGTAGTTGGCACTACCCAAAACTCTTCTGCCCTGGATAGGATAAAAGGGAGATGAAGGCTTGCAGCTTCCTGCCTGCTCTGCCCTGCCATGGACTGTTTCTCTCTGCCATATTCCTCTTCCATGCCTCCTTATATTGGAGCTAGGCAATTGTGGACTATAAGCCAAAGTAAAACTTCTCTCCTATACCTGGTAGGTGTCTAGTAGCTTGTCTTAGCACCGACGAAAGGAACAAAGGCAATGTTCAGTGAACTGAGACCTACCTTCCTATAATTCTATTCTTTGACCCCAGAAAATTTCCCCTCTTATAGCAGAGAGCACACCCTTCTGTGTGTGTATTAGCACTTTGACTTCTTTGTCATAGTAGAATCCTTCAGAGAATGCTGTGTGTGTTGTTGAATGTCCAGGACTTTGTTTTTTTGTTGTTGTTTTAATTTACAAAATTATTTATTCATTAATTTTTACATATAGTACAGAATTTCAAAACCAGAAAAATTTAACAATGGTTATATTACATATTTTCATCATCGGATCAGTTTAGATTAATAGATATCAGTGTATAAGATTGGTCAAACTATTAAACATTAACACTTTCAATAAACAATAATTATTTTTTTTTAATTGACACACTACACATTGTCCTCACAATAGTTATTCAGAGCACAGTGTGTGCTCTGCATGACCCACCTTCCTATTGATGTAGCTAAGGAAAGAAAAAAAATTCTTCTCTTTGAATTAAGAGGAAGCAGATGCATACAGTCCAATGTTCCACAATTGCAGTGGGCCACCAGTGACTGTAACGTTGTAGGCTATTGATCCAAGCCTCCTACAGCTCATCTCACCAGTTTAGCTCTGCGGCTGGAAACCTTTTAGGCATAAGAGCCCAAACTGCGGCCCAAAACTCTCTTACTTATTGGAAAGGGCCAGCAATGCAATTCAACCCAAATATGATATTTTAGTTTAGAAAAAGCCACTCAAATTTTAACATCTTTTATCTTAATAGAAGAACAACACGCATATCGTAGGTTCGCCATCAGTGGGGAGTAGGGGCATGACCTACATGTCCGTGGGAAGACTGACACAGAACAGATGAGTTGGTAGAGGGCTGTATAATGGAAGTGGTCAAAGTGCCAGGAGAGGGCTGGCCGTATTGCTCAGTGGAGTACAGTGGCTGGGATTAGATCCCCAGTGTGCTATACCCGCCTCACCCCTGGGGTGCACTGAGACTGCGTTTGAGACTGGCCATGGTGGTGTGTGCCTGTAAATACCAGGGCTTGGAAGGCTCAAAACAGGAGAATCACTATGAATCCAGTCTATGGAGTGAAACGCTTAGACCCTGTACTAAATGTAAAAAAAGCCCGGAGAAGGACAAGCTGCTAGGAGGGGACGCAAAGCCTGAGCTGAACTGGAAAGACTGGCAATGGAAGTTAAGAATACCGCCCCTAGAGTAGGTAACAGTTAGCTGGCTGGGATGGACACAGATCAGGGTTTATCATAATGAGGACTCTTGATCATGGAGAGAGAAAACCAAACTCAGAGTATTTCCTTTAGTACTGGAAAGAGGAAGTACTGATTCTCATAAGAGGAAAGTGTAGAGGATTAAACTACCTTTAAGGATATCTGGTCAGGACCACGTCTCCATTGCACACATTGGTGGGTTTCTGAGCTCTGCCCTCTTTCCCCGACTCCTTTTTCTAAAGCATCATGTTGTCAAGATAATGTGTAGAAGTTCCAAACTGTACAAGAAATGAGTAGATGCCTGGAATTGAACAACCCTAAGGCTCACGTTGTTGTTGTGTCCAGTGAATCTCCAGAGCCTGTGCAGAGCTGTAGACTTTCAAGGGGAATCCTTAACTCCAGCAAACTCCTTAACTCCAGCAAACTTTGCCTGAGAGCCATGTCCCGGCGGTGAGTCTGGGTCCTAGAGCTGTCTTGACTCTCAGGTGAAACCACAGTAGAGTGGTCGTGGTGGCGCCATCAATGACAGTGAGGTCTCCCTTCCTCAGTCTCTTGAAGATGACAGATGAACACGTGAGGGCCGGGAGCGGCCACTGAAACTCTGTGAATTCTGAGTGGAGAAGGAAAGGTGGGGTCTGATACCCAAAGGAAAGGGAGGCTGAATGGTGACAGAAGAATGGTAGCAATCCTTCTTGAATTGAAAGAGAGTTATCTAGAGAAGAGAACAGGAGGGCTGCAAGTCTGGAGGTGGGAGAGAACCTGGCACAACGATGA
>PVJA010049017.1:0-13933 GCA_004027025.1 Myocastor coypus
AAGCTATGAAACTTTTAAAAGAAAATGTCTATAAATCTTTGCAATCTTGGATTAGGAAGTGTTTTCCTAAATGTGACGCCAAATGCAATTTCAAAAAAAAAATGGACAAGTTAAATTTCATCAAAATATAGGACTTTTAAATATAAAGAAAATGTTATCAAGAAAATTAAGAGAATCTACAGAAGGAGAGAAAATAGAATCAAGATTACATAAAAGCTCATTATTCAATAGTAGGAAAACAAATAAAGGTGGCAAATGATTTAAATTGGCCTTTCTCCAAAGAAGATACATAAATGACCAGAAGCATAAGAAACACCACTTAACATAATCAGCCAGTAGGGAAACGTGCATCAGAGTCACAATTACCCACTCCTGCAATTCATGAAGATGATTTAATGAACAAGAACAAGAGCAGGATGGCGAATTTGAGACAAATCTAGGCTAAATACTGAGTTCATGACCAGATAAAACTACATGGTGAGACCTTGTCTCAAAGAAAAAAGCTGATGAGGTTATAGAGATTAAAATCTTCATAAATTTCTGGAGAAGATGTAAATGGTATACCTGCTTTGGAAGACAAAAATTAAACTTGCAATATTTAATAAGACCAAGAATTTCTGCTTCTAGATATATACTCAAAGGATTCTAAAACAGGCCTTTAACAAAAGCTTGTGCATAGAAGTTCATAAGAGATTCATTCATAATAGCCAAAAGGCAAAAACAACTCTTTTACAAACAAATAAACAAACTGTGCTACACTTGTAAAATAAAATATTAGGCACAGGGGCCAAGGGCTAGATCCACGGTGTCCCCCCCACCCCACCCCGGTGCTGGTCCCGCCCTCAGGGTGCACTGAAATGACAATTGAGCCTGGGAGTGGTGGCACATGCCTATAATCCCAGCTCTTGGTAGGCTGTAAACAGGTGGTTCATTATGAGTCCAGTCTAGTAATGAGACCCTAAACACCCTGTAAATCCTTTCCTAAAATACATAAATAAATAAAATATAAAAAATAAAATGAAATATTATTCAGTCATAGGGAGAAAAATCCCACTACTTCGTGGTATATCATGACTGACCTCAAAAAGTTTATGTTAATTGAATGATGCCAGGCACAAAAGATCATATCGTCTATAATTTCATCTATCTAAAATAATAAAAATGAGCAAATCTATAGAGATAAAATATAGATTAGAAGGTGGTATCTTCTCAGAAGGTATTGGGGGAGGGGAAAATTTTAAATTGAATTCTGATAAACACCAGATTTTTTAGAGTGAAAACATTGTAGAGTTAGGTAATAGTGAAGGGTGCATAACTATACATGTTCTAAAACTCAACAATAAGCCGGGCGAGGTGGCGCACGCCTGTAAAGAGGCTGAGGCAGGAGGATCAATATGAGCTCGAGACCAGCCTGGGCTACAAAAGTGAGCTCAAGGCCAGCCTCAACTGCATAGTGAGACCCTGTCTCCAAAAGACAAAAAAAATAAATAAATAAAATAAAACTCAATAAACTGTATACTGTAAAAGAACATTGGTAAATATTTTTCATGCTTTTAAAATAATTTTATTACTTAAATTTTTTTTTTTAATTTTTTTCTTGTTTCAGAACTCTTGTTTGTTTGTTTGTATATTTATTTTATGGCTGGCTCAGCATGCCCTGAGGGCAGGGCTGGCACAGCATGTGGTACCGGGATTGAACTGCGGTCCCTGTAGCCACCTAAGCTTTCCAAAGCAAGCGCTTTAGACCACTGAGCCATCCTGCCGGGCCCCAGTTTTATTACTTTTGATAAGAAGTAACAATGAGACAGTTTCAAAACACATTAGGGCAGCCACAATAATTAATACAATGCATATTGTTGTCTTCATAATAGTTGATCAGAGTACAAGATACAGACACGATAACTTTCCCAAAAACTATTGGTTTTTAGAAAAGAAATACAAATATTTCTTCTCATTGAGCTAAGAGAAAGTAGTTCCATGCACAGTTCAATAGTCCAAAACAGTAGTGGGCAAAAGAATATATATTTCTGGTATGTGAATTATAATTATAATGATTATAGGGCAGAGACTTCTTGAATTTGATGAAATTCCAGTGTCTCCAAATAATTTTGTGAACAAATTCATTTGCCATTTAAACAAATTACTAAATATGATGTTAAAGGAAAAAAATCCTTCTACCAATTATCATTACCATTTTTAAAAGAACAAGTGTTTTTACAATGGAAAGGGAAGTCACATAATTTTGAAACCAAGTTCTTTAAATCAACTAAATTACCTTTATGAAAACCTTTCTACTTTAATTTTAAAAACATCAGTGGAAGATTTGGCATGCACGAGGCATTATGCTTGGGTTTCGGCAGGGCTGAGAGTGAGCTAGATGTCACCAGTACCATGCTGTCGTCACAGTGATCCGTATCTGGGACCAGGTATGCCAGGCCAGCTGTGATGTATTCTGAAAGTCATGTTTTGTGCTGGACCCACAGAACTGAACAGAAGGAACATGGACTTTCCTTCACAGAAAGCAGAGCCATTTGGGAAGGTATCCCTTAAGTACACAAATTGGAAGACACATTTATAGTGGGGGCAATAAGAGAGGGCTCTCCAGGACTTCCTTTACGTTTCTTTTTTTTTTGTCTTTTTGAGACAGGGTCTCGCTATGCAGTTGAGGCTGGCCTTGAGCTCACTTTTTGTAGCCCTGGCTGGTCTCGAACTGGCACCAATCCTCCTGCCTCAGCCTCCCGAGTGCTAGGATTACAGGCGTGAGCCACCACGCCCGGCTTTCCTTTACGTTTCAATGTGGACTTGCTGGTATGATTTTGACCTGCTACGGCCTCCAAAGTCGCATGACTTTGGAAGGTGATTAGATGGTGTTTTCACTACAACCAGAAGGCAGTGTCTGGTTTAAGACGCAGATCACTACCAACATGGCTTAGAACTATATACCTTTATTCTCAGGCCCTGTCTGATGTTTTATTTCTTGGATGTTATTATGTGGGTAGCTTTCTTCTACCTAGGTTCTTTCAACATGTGTTTGTCCCTTAAAACAGACCAACATTGTCCTGAAGTCTCTGTCAATTATGAGCCAAAGTATGCCTTTTCTCCTTTAAGCTGTGTGTGTTAGGTACTGTGCCACTCTGGCACGAAAGTGACTAAGACAGATTTTGAGGCAAGAACCATTAAGTCATTGTTGTGATGTTACCTGATTATGGGGTTCAGAAGCCTTTGGAGTTGGCTTGTGAGAGGAGTTTGGAAAGTTGTGGTGACATTAGCTACAATAATGCAAGAGTGCAACAAGCTTAACGGGGGGTTCCGGCAGGAAATCAGAAGAGCATAATGCTGACAGAAATGCAGATAGTAAGGCCCAGACTGGGGGGTTTCCTTTGGGAACAAGGACTCCTTTGGCAGTTAGATTCAAGGCCATGAATGTTAGGGTCTGGTGGAAAAATATATCTACATTTTTCTCATGTCCTGAGACTTTGTGTGAGACTGAAATTAAGAATGACTAATTAATCTGACAGAGAAAATATCAATGCAGCCAAATATTTAGGCTGCATCATGGGTACTTTTGGGAGATTTTATTTAGGTCCATATTGAAAATCAGGAGAAGAAAGCCCATTTAAAAAGTTTTCAGCATTTCCAGAAAGGAAGAGCCTGTAAAGATGGAACAGAGAACATCTTGACTGCAGAAAATATTAGCTTCACAGAGAAGCCAGATACTTTAGATCAAGTTAATAGAAAAAAATGTGCCGGGGTGAGTGAGGAATCAGCCAGATTCTACTGTTCACAGGATAAAAGGTACAAAATCTTTGAGAAAAGAGCCCAGAGCACCCTTCTCCAGAATAGCTGCCTAGGGAATTTGTTCCCAGGACTTGGATTATAGTACTCAGCCATCCAGACACCTGGAGATATTGATACCCATGATGCAGTGGAGCTGGGCTATGGCTCAGGCTACAGCAGACCTTCAGATTGCCTGTATGGCGCTCCTTTCACAGGCAGGCAGAATGTGGAAGTTGCGTGGTCAGGTAGTCTTCTACCCAGATTTCACAAGAAGGCTGTGGAGGTCAGGCAGTGTGTCTCTGAGGGGGCAGTGTGTGAGGCGTGAGTGTGAAGCCCACAGTTCAGTGGAGACCCTAGGAAGCCTGACAGGCCAGGAGTGTGGAATATCTGAGGGAAGCTGTGAGGCGTGAGCAGCCAGTCCAAGAGAGGAGCCATGAGGGATGCAATCACTACCGATGCCATAGGATGGATCATTGAGCCCTTTGGAGTTCTTCATCTCATGGCCACAACTGGCCTCTTGTGCCAGACATGGAGCTACTGGATTTAACGTCTGCTCCACTGAAGTTTGGTCTTGTATCGGTTCAGTTCTTTTCCATCCCCTGCCCTTCCTTCAGAAAGGAGAATGTTTATCCTGTGCCATTATTTATTGAGAATGTTCAACTTTCCTTTTGGTTTCTACAGAGGCTCTGAGCTATGAGTTTGGCAAAATTCTCTGAGAAAGTTTTGCTCTTGTGCTTTCATCAGTGCTATTCAGAGCTTGGGAAATCTTAGAGATAGACTAAATGCACTTTGCATAAAGAGATGCTCATTAGTCTTTGGGGTCAATGGGAAGAATATTATGGTTAGAGCTAGATCCACCCCACCCTGAGGCCACACAGTCATACGCATGGTTTTAGGAGGAATGTTGGAGTATGGGAGAAGTACAGGTAGCTTGCTGTTGGGAGGGAGGGTCTGGTTGAAGGAGCCAGGTCACCAAGGACATGAACAAGTTTGTCTAGTTCTGTGACTCCTCCAGTCACTCTGTTCTCTGCTTCCTGAATTCCATGAGGTAAACAGCTTTTCTTCTCATGCCATGCCTTTTTGCCTTGGAGCCAGCTTACTTTGGACTGAAATGTGAGCCAAAATAAACCTCCCTCCTCTAGGTAGCAGGTACCGGACATTTTATCCAAATGATGAGGAAAGTGGCTAAGAAACTGGTGAAATGTCACAGATTTGCCCTGGCACGGGCCTAGGAAACAATGGACTCAGTGAAAAGACTCTAAGAAAAAATTACAAAGTGTCAAGGGGAGAGGGTGGGATGCGAATGTGGGAGGGTGCAGAAGCCGTCAGCACTAAAATGCAGAGGTGTTTCTTTGTCCTGCATTACCTGCCTGGGGAATCTTCCAAAGTGAGAAGCCAATCTTGTGGGAACAGTTGGATGGGAAGGTGCAATCTGTGGGCTGATTATATTTCTTGCCACTCTCCCAGGGAAGCCAGGAGACCTGGCCTAACACTATTGTTGTATTCCAATCATCACCTTCTCGCAGCAGGCAATGTTTTCATCGAACTGAGGTTGGGAAGAAGGAAAGGGAAGCTCCCAGGAGTCCCAGGGCACTGTGCCAGCCTCTGTGTTTGCCACATGCCTTCTCTGATTCCACTCACCTGAGCTCTCTTCAGATGGTTGGAGAGAGTAAATAGGGGCTAAAGGATATAAGCGGGGATTTCCTGTCTCCACACTGAAACTTCAGCCTAGAATTATTTCCCGGACCAGAAGGAAAGCTACATGAGGAGCTACAGCAGCACACCTAGGCCACGTCGGCAAGGAAAGCTCGGGCTTCAGTATTGGTCACACTCACTAAAGCATCACTTTGAGTCACAGACATTGAGATATTTGAAGGTAATAAGATTTGTTCCCATTTGCAGAGAACTAAATAAAACTACTCATTAATACTTGGAGGCCTCAGGGAATTCAGCAAAATAGCTAGTTGACACTTCCAGAAGGAACCAGAAACAAACTCTTGATGGTCCAAACGAGCAAGGGAATTCTTTAGACCAGATGGTTGGCGAATTATGGCTCTTGGATCAATGTAACCAATGGCCTGATTACTCATACTATTGTTGAAACCTGGTCACACCTACACCTGGATTTATTGTCTCCGATGGTTCACATGTTACTCCACAAAGCTAAACAGCTGTGGTGCAGACCATATGGTTCACAACAAAGTCTAAAATATTTAACATCTGGCCTCTCCCAGCACAAGCTCAGTGCTTTTTTTTGAGGCATTTGATGCACACAATTTTGTCTGCCTGGACATGTTGTAATTCATTCATTCATGCAACACATGGCAATTGAAAGCCTAGAAGGAAATGTGCCAGATGTGCCAGGGGCCAGAAAAGGAAAGCTGGATCCCCCAGTTCTTGTCTCCTGAAAGCTCTGTGTTTTTACAGAGGCTATTTGGTTGATTGCTGTGTGATTATTATGGCAATATCAAGCAGAACAGGCTTCCAGGCTAGATAGGGTGGATTTGGGAAGTTGAGAAAGGCTTCCTGGGTTCTATGATTTGGGGAAGTTTCCTCAACTTGGTTGCCAAGCCTTGACTGCCAGCCATTAGCCCTGTGGTGGTAGAAGCTTTACAAGGTAGACGGAATTAAGCCACATAAGGTGAGAAGCTTCTTCTGTCACATGTTCTTCTCAGTATCTGCCAAGCTACATGTGCAAAATCAAGGGCTCAGATCACCACAGACTGAACCCTTCAAAAGGTGAGAACAAATTCCTTTTCTCTTTCTGTAGCTACCACTTCAGGTATTATTTTATAGCAAGAGGAAGCTGAAGACACACCACATGACATTTATGGCTGAGTTTGCTTGAGGATAAGTTTGAGTGCCTCCTTTCTACTCAGAGTGAGAGCAATAGTGTTGGAATCATCTGTGTCCAGTTTAGACATGTAGAATCTCCACGATCTTCCCTCCTCTTCCCCAGATAAAAAGGCATAGCCAGGCCCTCAGCTGATTCGTTTGCCAGTTGCAATGGAAGAAGCTTAGATTTAGGTGAAGTATGTGCCAGTGACTTCCGTGTCTCCACCAAATTATCCACACAACTGGGCTTCACAGGAAGTGTTGGGTTAGTGGCTGCCTCTTTGCGCAGGAGGATTTTACTCCTTAAGGGCTCAGTAGGTCAGAGTCGAGTCACCAGTGGTGCGAAGGGCTCAGGAGATAGGCTCATCAAAGAACGGGAGAATCCAAAGGCTGGAGTGAGCTGCTCCTTAAGGTGTTGGAGTTTAAACTCATGGAACTCACATCTATTCCCAAAGTGAGAGGTCAAGAATGAAGCCGGACACGGAGACCCCTGTGGGAATTAAACAGGCAGGAAGAGAAAAGTAGAACGAAGCAGGGCCGGTGGCTCATTGTCAGCTAAGCCTGGGTATCTTTGCAGCCTTTCTTATATCCTTGGAGGAGAAACAGGAAGAAGACAGGTTGTCTGGGATAGAGTCGGGGCACACAGCAAGGAACAGCTGCAGTGTGGTGGGAAGGACTTCGGATGTGGCCAGCAGAGCCATCTCAGCTGGCAAGGGCCCCTGCCTCCTACGCACGTCCCTGAGGGTTGCGTGGACTCTTGGGTACAGGGAGGGTCTTGGAGGGAGCCCTGATACACAAAAAGGCGCTATTCCTCCTTGTTATCTGTCAGGATAAACAACCCCCAAATCATTCACTGCACCTCTGTTGGGAGCGGCAGGAAGCCAGGAATTTGATCAAGTGTGTGTAGGTGGGACTGGGCTTCCCTGCCTGGAGCAGAAGGCTCCCCCAGTGCTGAGAAAAACATCCTGTTGAGAAAAACATCCTGTCTGGTTCAGGTCAGCTATTGGTTGCTGGGTAGCCTTGTGTTATGGGATGCAAACTTTGTAAAAGTATAAATAAAGGATGGTTTCTGCGTGCGTGGAGTTAGTCTAGCCCATCAGGCAGACTGACGACCACCTAGCCCAGCTTTTCGTCATCTCCATGTTTCTCATTCCTACCGCCGTGTCTCCCCAGGGGTTGAAACGTTCACAGTAAGATCAGCGGATCCCTACATTAACGGATCCCTACACACCACCTGTTCTTTTCCACAAGGTTCAGCTCAACAAAGATCCATTGCTACCTTTCCTTATAATTTCCTAACTTCCCTGAAGATAAGCATCACTTGGGAAGTTTTCAGTAACTAATAGGCAATGACCAGCAGCCTGAGGAGGCGGAGAGGAAACCTGGTGATCTGTAGGGTTAATGAGCCCCTCAGGAGATGGGTATCGGGGAACTTGTGAAACCTTAGGTCCCAGAGGTCAGGACTATGGAGGCCTTAAATCAGACTCCCAGGCTAGATGCCGGTTTTGCAACTTTCTCACTGAGAAACCCAGGTGATTACCGACTGGAGCTGAGTGCTAGCTTTCCCTCTGTGGGGTGAGGATGGGCCAAGTATTTCCACTACCGGGTTTCTCTGAAAAGAAGAGGAGGGCTGTTTAGGTGGGACCTAAGAGGAAAGAAGAGACTGGGTGAGTGTACACTAAGTAGGAAAGACACCTAGAGCAGGGCTTTGCTGGCAGAAGCCATCTTAGCAGTTCTGAGGGGCTCTGAGCTGCCGATAGGTTGCTGAGTTTGGGGATAGGGAGCAATGAAGCCTGTTACACACACACACATATACACTATAGATGTCCTGTGTTTGTTTCCATTCCCATCCCGTCCCCTTAGATCCCAGATCAACAGGGTAATCTTGTAGCAACAACCCCCAACTTTCAGTGGCCTCTTAGTCCCGCTGTCCAGCTCCCTGGGCCAGCTCAGTCCTGCTCAGGCAGCTGCCTTCGTACCGTGGCCTGTGCACTGGGTCCAGGATGAAAGCATGAGCACTACTGGACATCAGGGCAGAAGCAGAGGCTGACGCTGCTGGTTCTGAGGGGTAGGGTGGTACCTGTCATCCCTGGATGCGTTCTACTGGCCACAGCCAGCGCATTGTCAGGCCTGGTGTCAGGTGAGCAGGATGCTTTGCTGACCTTGGTGTGGTACAGCACACAGCTGTGCCCAGTGTCACGGTTCTAGGTTCCAGTGCACACATCTGACCTGTGTACGTGGTAGGGAGCTCTGAGGCTGATGGCAGTAGTGCCACATGGCTCATTTGCATGCTTGTGTGTGCAGCAGCTGAAGTGACACTGGGAGCCCTATGTTAATCAGATATGGGAAACCAAGTCCCCAGGCTGGCAGAGAATGAGAGCTCTGGTCCTGCCACAGCCAAGCAAGGCTCGAGCTCTGAGCTTCCCCCTTGGCCTCTTCCCCTTTATCTTCGTCTTTCACTCTTCTTTCTCTTACTTAATTTTCATTTTCATTCCTTCTGTCTTTCCTCCTCTTTCTCCTTCTCTTGCACCCTGTCCACCTGGCCTTTCCCTTCCCTTCAACACCAAGGTTGACATAACTTCAGCGATTTCCCCAGGGCTAGCATCTGGAATAGTCTTTCCACTTTCCAGTCTGGCACTGATTTGCAAAGCGGCAATTTCAAGAATATTAAACAAAATTATTTATAAAGCAAAGACTCCTTTGGTAATAATAAAGAAAATCAAAACAAAGCAAAATCCAAAATTTCCAAGGAATCACCTTTACCAAATAAGATAAAATAAAATAAAATCTACAAGAGACAGACAGAGAGACAGAGAGACAGAGAGAGACAGAGAGAGAGAGAGAGAGAGAGAGAGAGAGAGAGAGAGAGAGAGAGAAGCTCACAAAACATTTGCTCAGCTAACATTTTTAAGTTACATTTCCAGACTTTTGATTTCAAGCTCGGCCTACCTGAGCTGGACTGCATTTGTTGTTCAGTGGTCTCAGTGTTAAGGTCAAAGCTGTAACTGAAAGTACAACCCTGACTTGGGCATTGCATTGGCAGCTGTTCTACTTGGTGAGAATATTAAGCATGTTTGATATTTACTGATGGTAATTTATGTCACAGCAGCAGCTATTATAAAACAATCACAATTTCAGTGGGGGTCAGGAAAAAAACCATTTGAGAAACAATGCTTTCAGCGAGTGCGTTAGGAGTGCGTTAATTGCACATGTGCTGCGGGAGCTGACGACAGGCAGAGTAAAGCGCAGCCTGCAACTGGCACAGAGCCCCCCTTTCGCAGCTAAGCCACTCTTGCTCTTATCAAAACCCGAGAGAGACTGTTAGCGGGTCAGGGTTGGAGCTGGCGGCAGGTGGGAATGGGCCGGTGCCGCCTCATGGTTTCTGTGAGCCAGTCTTTCTGGAAGGAAGACAAAGAGAGCAAGTTTGATGCCACCCAGGCCTGGCATGTGATCTGGGGCACATTGTCAGGCTCTGTGTCCTCCCTCCCTCAACATAAGAAACCTCTCTCGAAGGGTTCTTGTGGAAATCGGGGCTCGATGCATGTGACACCTTAGTATGTCTTGACTGCTGAGGGCTCAGCGTGTGGAGATGGTGTCCACTGGCCATGCAGGGGCCGCTAGAGTTCCCGGCTGCCTGTCTGCTGCACACACACGTACATCGGAGCCAGCCCTGCATGGAAGCAGGCAGGAGAGGAAGGTGTGCACAAGGGTCAGGGCCATCTCAGAGCCTGCAGCATCTTACTGACAGATGCGCTTCACTGTTTCCTTCTCCACCGAACTTGTTTCAAGTTTTGGAGCTGGCAGGGCTCTAAATGTTTTTGTTATTTAGCCACCACAGGATGTCAAAACCCTCCACACCACTAGGAAGAGCCACGCGGAACATTACCTTTTCTTCATTTATAGAAGCATCCCCCTGCCTGGCCTGCACTGTTGCGTTATCTTGAATGCTTTTAGTACTCGAGAAATTGCTCAGGAAACCTGCTTTGCTGCTGAATGTGCAGAAAGCTGTCATGTGTAAGAGCTCAGGTCCACTACTCTGTATCCTCCATCTTCCTATGTTGGGCTTGGAGAAGAAACACAAAGTCCACATCATGTTTGGGATGAGTTATAAAGCTGGCTAAGCAGACTATAGATCTACTTAACTAGACACTGTTCTTTCTCTCTTATACTTCCGTATTTGGAATACATCTAAAGTGAAACACATAGAAAGCCTAGGGTCACTTTATTTTGTTAAAGCAAAGTGCTAACAGTTGAACTTTGTTAAGAAGTGCTATATTTCATTGTGCTGAATGGTGGACACTGGAGTTACCAAAACTGGATTCAAATCCCAGTCCTGCACCTTACGGGCTGTGTAACTAGAGATTCTCTTGGACTCCCCTTGATCTTTAAAATAGAGATGACAATTAATATGAATACTTCTTTGAGGTGATTATTTGAAGAGCATTTATAATGTGTCTCTATATAACAAATGCTCAGTAAGTATAAAAGATGATAAAATGTGTTGTGTGATCAAATAAAAAAAAAAAAAAAAAACACCTTATTACAGCCAAAGGTACACTGCCATGGAATCCCTTCAGAAGATTTCTCCTCTCTCTGAGCATACATATCCATCTGCTTTTCACTTTCTGAAGCAGTTCCAGGAGTCTTCCTTCACGTGGTCAGCTTCATCTTCTATTATGGCATCAATTCATGTTCTGCTAACTCATGGCATAGTAGGGATTGGAAGACTTAGATTGGGACAGAAGCTATTTTACCACTGGATACAATTAATTTGTTTTTTCCCAGAAAGGACAGTGTGAAAAGCTTCATTTTAAACAACTGTCATAGCAGGCCTAGAGCTTAATCCAGGGGGCGAACAGAAATAATGAAGAATAGAGGGCTGGCCAGATAGCTCAGCAGATTAAAGTAACTTCTTAGGGAGATGCAGGGGCCAGAGTCTGATCCCCAGCATGCAGTGCAGGGTGCGCCCCAGGGGTGCACTGAGGCAGCAATTGAGACTGTGCATGGTGGTGCACACCTGTAAAACCAGCACTTGGGAGACTAAAAACAGGAGGACCGCTATAAGCCTGATCTGTGTGGTGAGACCCTGTAAACCCTGCAGACCCTGTACTAAATACAGAGAGCCAACCAGCCAGCCAGACAGAGAGAGAGAGAGAGAGAGAGAGAGAGAGAGAGAGAGAGAGAGAATGAAGAGCATGCATCTTGCCAGTGTCCCACCTGAGTAGGGTAATTCATACGCCAAGCTACATTCATACACCAACACTCCACAGGCACTGGGTACAGTAGCCTTCTGCAGTACTAGAGAAAGTCATCGGTCTATGTCTAGGTTTGCAAGTTGTCTTGTGTGTTCAAGGCAAACAGACAAGGTACTGACAGTCTCCACTACCATCGCTTGGACTCCTTTTGATGCTTACTGGTGTCAGAGTTAAATATAGTCTCTGAGACAGGCACAGGGGCATTGTGAGCCCAAGCAGAACTACTTTGGAGATCTAATGTCAAAGGCAAAAGCACCTCTTCCACCTCTACATGGAAGGCAGAAGATTTGCAGTTTGGAGATCCTCGTCAGCTATGGACATACAAGACTTGGAAAGAACCAGTAGGGTTTCTCCAAGTGTTTGCCAGCATTATATTCGGCTAAAGAACAGAACAAACATTAGGTAACTCAATCGCATGTAGCATGCCTCCCTCCCAAAAAACAGGGGCTTAAGACAACACCTGAGGTCGGTGTGGTGCTTCTTCTCCAGGTGATGATGTCACTGAGGCTGCAGCTCTGAGTAGGCTCGCTGGAGTTGGAATAGTCACAATGTCACCAACGTGCTTAGCACTTGGTGAAGGCTCCACTTCAAGGAGCTCAGCTGATCCCTGAAGAGCTGCTGTCCTTTTCCAGGTGACCTCTCTTATGCCTTGGATTTCTGAGTATACAGTGGGTGAGTTCCAGGAAAACTTATATGAAGTAAGAGGCAACTGCAGGAGCCTGAGCACCCAGCCTGGGAAGGGGTTCACCATCACGTGGCGGGCCACAGTGTGAGCCTGGAAACGGCACTGGAGGGACCTAGATGAACTTGGAAATGAGGAGAACCTGTGGTTATCAGGGGTGCACTTTGTACCCTTGCCATTACTTAGGCCAGTGACTGTATAGGATAGCCTTGCTTGATGGAAGCTCTGAGAATCTGGGAAACGACATTCATGAAGGAGATTGGCAGGAGGTCCTTGCTTCCCAAGAAGAGGAAGCTGATTCCACTGAGCCAGTGTACATTTGGATAGGCATCCAAGGCTTGTGGTGTCCCTTACCTCATCTTTCTGTCCCTTAGCTCCTTTGCTTTGAAGGCAAATATTTATTGAAAACTCAACTCGATGCATCATTGTCTTCTAACCAACACTCTTCCAGATTAAGTGGAAACCAATGCCTTAAACTTCCTCTAAGGGAACAAGTGTATATGGTAGTCTTTGTTTACATTTTGCCCTAGGAACATACCTTTACTCATTTGAATAAAGTTTCTGTCTAGATCTGCCCACTGCATGGAAATGAATCCAAATGCTAATTTGAGAACTGTCCTATGTGCCCTCACCTGTGCACAAAATCAGTGCATCTTACTAAGAAATAATTCAGGGGTCCAGGGAGAATAATGATGCACCGCTTCACAGCATGCTTTTCTGCTTGACAACTTCATTTTATTTTCATCTTGTTATGCCAGCGTATTTCCTCCTTGCCCCAGTTTTCTAATTTATTTTTATTTTTTTGTCTTGCTGTGCTATGTGTAGGACTTCTTCAAATTATTTCCAGAATGAGGTTAAGTTTAAACAAACACACAACAAACAGATTCATCCTTCTGAGCCCACAATAACGAGCCCTGGTGCGCCCTCAGCTTCCCTTGGCCTGTTCCCTCTCCATCCCCCAAATGAGTATTTCCATCCTTAATGAGCTCCTTCTACTAGCCATAGCCTCTGTCGGCTAGAACACCTGCTGGCTGAGTGCACTCTTGACTCGGCCAGAAAAGGTTCACAGGTGATCCGTGTTCCCAGGTGTTAAAGCTTCCAGTTCCAGGTACTTGGAAAAATTATCCCATTGTAAATGCAAACTAAAGAACATGTGTCTTTCCTTTCCTTTCTTTTCCTTTCCTTTCCTTTCCTTTCCTTTCCTTTCCTTTCCTTTCCTTTCCTTTCCTTTCCTTTCCCTTCCCCTCCTCCACTCTCCTCTTCCCTTCCCTTCCTTCCATCCCTTCCCTTCTCCTCCCCTCCCTTCCCTCCCCTCTTCTCTTCTTATTCCTTCTCTTTCTCCTCCTCCTTCTCTCTCTCTCTCTCTCTCTCTCTCTCTCTCTCT
>PVJA010049018.1:0-13934 GCA_004027025.1 Myocastor coypus
TGTCTGAATAAACAAAAAGGGGGAATAGGCCATGGCCTACCTCCAAAGGGAAGATTACAATAAATTTTTTAAATTTGAATCCACAAGGCCATTCCCCGGCCATAGAACATTGTGATCCGTCGCCCCCCGATAAGGGGATGGTTCGATGGAAAGACGTCCTTACTGGACAATGGATGGGCCCGGATCCAGTGGTTAGCTGAACAGGCTTCTAAACCCTGCTGTTCCAGGATCAGTGCATTTTAAGATGCCATGTGAATCCTGTATGTTAGGAGGATACGTGTTACTATAATGTTTAGCACCACAGGCAGAAAAATACTTCCTAAGGTGTCTTTGAGAAAATGTGTCGATTAACTGAAATTTGCAATTCCAAGCATGAGGCCCTTGATCCTAATCAGGAGAATTCAGGGCAGTGCTGCTCAGGGCAATGTCTTTCTTTATCTTGCAGCCCTTTTTCTAATTACCAGATGCTTATTTATTGCAGTTTAAAATGCTCCAAGTTCACTCAAAACAATAACTTGGGCTCAAGAGAGATAATTTTCTCAAATATGCTTACAGAATTCCAAACACCTGCTTTATTGTTTAAGAGCCTGGGATAGAAGTGAAAAGTATACGTTTTAAAAAAGAAATATCAAGATTTATAGCCTGGCTCAGTCACTACTGCGAGTACCCTTCATTGGGTGAACTATTTTGCTCACGGCTCCTTGGTTTCCTTACCTGTCAAATGGAAGCATTGGTATATTTCCCAAAAGTCATGTTGTGTGGACTAAGTAAAATAATATCTTGTGATGGCATAGCCTAGTGCTTGGCCTACATGGAGACCTCAACGTGTAGCTACAGAAAGTCGAGGCAGTTCTTGGTTGCATGCTGACCTTTTGACTGTCTTCAGCCAGCTTTTCTCATTTCATTGTGGAAGCTTCTGTTATGAAGAGCCTCTTCCTGTGCTTAGGGTAGGATCTGTTTCACAGGAGGCTCGCCTGTCTTCTCCAGCCTTTTCTCGAGTGATGATGATGTAGGGACTTCACTGGTTCATTTCTTTGTAGCAGTGCGTTTTGCCTACGTAGTTGATACTGCCAACACACGTGCTTATGAAGCTCTGTCCTTTCCTTCACCTGGATATGCCTGTCTTCTTCTGAAGACTTTGTTTATGTACTTGGGAGATTATATCAGACACATGGAGAAGGTAGTTTAGCAGGCTAATTTCACTTGATGGTGTATTTTTATTGTTCCCTTTGTCATTTAGTGCTTTAAGGATATAAGGATCACTTATTTTCCTTATCTGTAAAATGGGTATATGCTATACTCAGCATATGGAGAAAGCTCAGTAATATGAGTGATATGAAAAAGTATAAGGCACCAATACAATTTACAAGAAAAAGTCAGACTTTAAATTAAAGTAACAGGGCAAATAGTAGGACCTATCCATGAGAAACCTTAGGCAGAAGTACTTAGAAAACCTACGCCATTTCTTCTTTCATTTATGGACAGTGAAGATTCTAATACAACATGGATAATGAAAATCCTAATAAGACGTATCACTGCATGATAGGAAGAAAGCCTGCAGCTATTTAGTTCTTGAGCAAACTACATTATGCCATTAGCAAAAGGACCCAACAATAAGAAGAAAAACAAAGACCCGTGAAACTTCCCCACAAACAGTAAACCAGAAGTAAATGACACATTCTAAGCTATTAAAGGTGCTTGACATAGAATTTAATGCTTGCTAAGCCTGCAGGATATTCAAACAAACAAATCAGATAAGAAAGTGTAAATGGCTTAGTCAACCCGATATCAGAGAGCATCACTGAATGAACAGATTTTGCCATTCCTCAAAGAACTTACCAGAGTCCCAGAGAGAGGCTGTTAAAGGTTTCATGCATGCTTAGCACACAGTCCTCTACAGACACCAGCGCGTTACATGGCTAGTAATTTCGTTCCTCTTGACAGATCACAAAGAACATCTAAGAAAAGAGTCAGTTCTAAAAAATAACTGCTAATAAAAATTTTAAAAAATGAGTAGGGCAAAAGATTTGATTCACAAGTTAGATTTCAGTGTGTGTGAGCCTATTCCTTTGGATCATAACAGAAAGGAAAATTAAAACAAGGTTGTGAAGGTGCAGAAGACGTACACCTGGGTCAATGTTATTGCACGGAGCTCTGTTATCCTGCTTGGTATCAAATGCACTAAGAAAGCCATGACTCATGAAAGTTGTGACTATGAAGAGATTGATTCATTAATTCACTATGAGCCTGCAGTGTGCTAGGTAATGTGATACTGAGATACACAGAAGCCCTTGCTTTAAAAAAGCTCAGAATTTATTTGGGAAGGAGAAGCGTACAAGTAAATTATAACACAATGCTGTAAAGGCTTGAGTGTATGTAAGAAAATGCTGTGATATCTGGAAACATTTGGAAGTACAACTGAGTTTTGAAGAAATGTGCCATTGTTTTTAGGACTTCTCCCTTAAATTTCATGTTGCTGTTTGTGTTTTTGTGTATTAATTTCCCCTTAACAATGATATGTAAATGTTTGCAGTATTTAATGTAGTATTAGTGTTCTTTCACATATGAATGACTATTTTATTTCAATGTCGGCATGCCATCTTGTTCAAGAACTGTCTGGCGATAGAAGTATGAGTTCAAAGGACCTGGGAAGTTATGCAGGGTGAGCATCCACCTGACAAAGAAATGTCCTTTTCAGCATGTACATGCATAGCTCTCTGGTTGATGATCCAGGGGCAACTGGTCTCTCACTGTTAGATCCTGTGTGAGAGACTTATCTATATCAAGCAGAGTCCTCTTTCATGTTGTTGTACTTGCATCCACTGGGAAAATGAAAGTAAGCTCAATACAGCATCCGCAGGATGCTCTTAAAATATAAGGAATTTTCTACCTAATATTTCTCTTAAAAGGTGAGCCATCCTCATTTCCTTTGCACATCTGTTAGAGGGTAGTGCTCTCAGATTCTTCACTTCAGGTGACATGGGAATTGTCTACTCCACTGCACTTCTGAGGCTGGCCAGGTGGCTTGTTGTGTGTGGAGCACCCTTTGCCTGCTGGTAGCCCCCACCCTTCCTCAGGGCTTCTTCTCTGCCTCCCAGCCAGGACCAGATACTCTGTACTCTCTTTCTGCTTTGTGGTCACCTCTTTAGTGCTTTGGCTTTACACTCCAATGTGGATGTTTAAGATTAGATCAGCCAAATATGAACCTTATGTATAAGTTACTTATGTGTCAATAACTTCAATGCAAAGCAGGCCATGGGTTCTGATCCATCAGATTCCCTACCACTTACACCAAATTTTAGGTGTCAACATTAGAGGCAAAGACACAGTTGTGTAAAACCCGCCCAGAATTGCCAGGGAACAAGTTACATTCCAAGGAGCACATTGCTTTGAAAGCATGGTTCTCAGCTGAGCTCAGGGCTGGTTAGTGTCTCTAGCCTAAAAGCCACATGAAAAGCAGAAAGAAAGAATGATGGATTGATCATTTGTTCATCAATTTACCTGTTTACCATGGTACCTTTTGGGGGAAAAGACGAGTATAAGCCACACACAGGACTCTAGTCATCTCTGGAAATTCTATTTCTAGAAAATATGATCTCCAAAGTATTGAATGTGACCAGCCACCGCAAGCAGGCTGCATCCTAATGTGGAATAGTTACGGCTTTGGGGAGGACGGTGTAGATGATCATAGTGCAATACAATTGTCCTCATGCAACAAGTAACTTGAGTTTCTTGAGTTGATTAAATACAGAGAATTTTGAAGAAAAAATAACTCTTATTTTCAAATAGCCCAGTAAAAACACTGAGAAGAAATTCATGAGCATTTAAAATTTTTTTTCTGTTAAGAAGTTTAAAAAAAATTTTTTTATTAGTGTATGTCTGTGGTACATACCATTCCCCATACAGTACTGGTGCATACGCGTATCATATATTGATCATTTTTCCTTACTGTTCTTCACCCTCCCTTCTGTCTGCTTCCAGGTCTGGTCCTTCAATCTCCATAAATTTTATCACCCTGTTTCCTCTGATCTGATGCTTTATTTTTCTCTTTAAATTATTTATAACTTTTATGTTTTATACAAAAGAAATAATGCACTATTTAACCTTCTGTGTCTGGTATATTTCATTTATCCTTATAGACTCAAGGTGCATCTATATTCCTACAAATGACTCAAATTTGTATTTTTCTATGGTTCAGTGGCATATCATTGTTTATACCATGTTTTCTTTATGTATTCATCTATTGATGGACATATAGTCTGCTTCCTAATTTAGCTACTATTAATTGTTCTGCTATAAACATGGGCATGCTTGTATAGTCATCATATAAGGTATTTAGCTCTTTCAGGAAGATACTTGGAAAGAAATATAGCTGGAGTAAATGCAGTTTTTATTTTTAGTTTCTTGAAGCCTCTCCATACTGATGTCCATGGTGATTGTACTAGTTTACACCCTGACAAACAACATAGAAGAGCACAGTTTTCCCTATAATGACAGCATTTGTTGCTGAGATGTGTTTATTCATTTCAATTCCCCTTTTTATGACTGCTTCCTTTTGTTTTATAGAGGAGCTAATTCTTTGAGTTCTTTATATATTAGTCCTATGTCTAAAGATAACATTTTCCCAATTCCATAAGTTGTATCTTCACTTTGTTCTTTATTTCCATTGTTGTGCAGAAATTATTTCATTTTATGTAATCTCATTTGTTGATTATCGATGCTGTTTCTCACACAGCTGGAGTTTTCTTCAGAAAACATTTCCTTATATGTTTAAGAGTTTTAATGATTTTTAGTATTTCTGTTTATATTTAGATTTTTGTTCTCTCTCTCCCTCTCTCTCTCTTTCTCTCTTTGTGTTTTGGAGACAGGGTCTCACTATGCACTTCAGGCTGGCCTTGAGCTCACTTTTATAGCCTGGGCTGGTCACAAACTCACACAGATCCTCCTGCCTCAGCCTCCCAAGTTCTAGGATTGCAGGTTTGCATGACCACACCCCTTCCAGTCTTTGATCTCTTTTGATTTGATTTTAACATAGAGTGAGAGATATGGGTCAAAACTAAGGTCATCTGTGTGTATATAAACATTTTTCAAAGCAATATTTGTTAAAGAAGATATTTTTCCTATGGTGCACGTTTTTGGCTTTTTGGTAAAAATCAGGTGGCTGAATGTGAACGACAGTGTTTCTAAATCCTCAATTCTGTTCTATTTATCTACATGCCTATTTTTGTGACAATTTGAAGTTGTTTTTATCATTCTGGCTTTGTAATACAACTTAAATCTGGGACTGTGATGCCTCCGGCACTGTCCTTGTCGTAAAAACTATTCCAGGACTTTCCTAGTTCCATCTAGAGTTTAACATTGTTTTTCCGGCTTTGAAGAATGTTGCTAGTATTTTGACTGGGATTACATAAAATCCCTGCATTAATTCTTGGAAAGATGGCCATTTGGACAATACTTGCCTGCCTATCCAGACATAGGTAGTGTCGTCATTACGTTTTCTGACCTCCTCTTCAATCTTTTTCTCAGATTACTATAGTTTTCAACGTAGAGGACTTTCCCTTTCTGGTTGATTCCTAGATATTTAATTTTGTTTAAAGTTATTGTGAATGGGACTATTTTCCTTATTTCTTTCTTGCTGAGTTTGTTGTTGGTGTAAAGGAATGCTAATATTTTTAGTGTACTGATTTTGCATCTTGCTACTTTGCTGAATTTATTAGTTCTGACTCTTTTGATTTTGGGAGTGTCTTCTATATAAAGCAGAAAGAACTTCTTTTGTTCCTGTTTCAATCTCTTTTATTTCTTTCTCTGTCTGAATGCTCTGACACAATGTTTGGGTACCGTGTGGACAGGAGTGCTAAGAGTGGGCACTACTGCTTGCTCCTGATTGATTAGTTTTTTAATTTTTAAAAATCATGAATAGATATTGGATTTTGTTAAAGGCTTTTTCTGCATCTATCGAGATGATCATGCTATTTTTGTTTTTGCTTGTATTTCTGTGATGTATTACGTTCGTGTGTTTCTGTGATGCATTACATTTATTTATTTGTGAATGTTGAACCATCAATGGGATAAAACACACTTGATCACATTGTGTGATCTCATCAGTGATTTGATGCATTCTGCCCATACCTGGTTGAGAATGTTTACATCTATGTTCACCTATAGTTGCCTATTTTTTTTAAGTCCTCATCTTATTTTGATGTTAGAATAATGTATCTTGCAGGAATGCATTGGCTAGTATCCCTTCCCTTTCCATTTTATGGAAAAGCTTGAGGAGTGTTGAAGTTAGATCTTCCCTGAAGTTCTGGAAGAGTGCTATGGTACTCCCTCAGGTCTTGTGCTTTTCTCAGTTGGTAGTGTTTTTATTAGTGTTGGTATTTCATCATCTGTTACCGGTATAATAAAGGTTTTTATATCTTCTTTGTTCAACTGAGTATTTCATGTGTGTCTTGGGATTTCTCCAGTTCTTTCAAGTTGTCTAATTTATTGGGATACATGTTTTTGAGGACCTGAGTTCTATCTCTGGTGTTGCATGCCATGCAGGACCCAGAATCGTAGGTACACTGTTCTGGCCATCAGCACTGAGCGTGGTGATGCAGTCGTGTAATCTCAGTGCTGTGGAAGCTGAGACAGGTGGATCACACAGCACAAGCTGCATAGTGAGACCCAGTACCAAATAAATAGATAGATAGATAGATAGATAAATAAATAAATAAATACTTTTTTTTTAAAAAAAGAATATTTAAATAAATACAAAATAATTGAGAGAAATCCCTGTATGCAACTTTGATGAAACTAGAAGTTAATAGCAAAAGACACCACAAAATTATGCAAATACAGGAGGGGTAAATGATACACTATTGAATAATTGACGCATTACAGAAGAAATCATGGAAGAAAACTAACTGTTATCAATGTCAAATGACACGGAAATACAAAATACCAAACTGTATGGGATAGAATGAAAATTGTCCTAAGTGGGAAATTTCTAGCTGTCCTTGCACTTGCCAGACAGGTGCTTAGACTGCCAAGCTTTCTCCGCAGTGCTAAATATTCTTTATGGTCTAAGATATCACCTATTTTGGAACAAATTCCATGTACTTCTAGGAAAAATATGTATTCTGTTGTTGGATGAGTGAAAAAGGATATAGGTATCCATTAAGTCAAAATTCATTAGCATTTTTCAAATAAATTACATACTTGTCATCCACTAATCCACTGGATTAACTCTTAATGTGTTTTAGCTAGAATAAAATAAATTACCTTGCATGTAAAATATCTCATGGTAGGCCGCATTTAACTGTTGACTACTGACCTGATTGATCTACATTGCTGGGAATTTGTCACCTCTGTGCTTAAAAACAAGGTCAACTTTTACTAGTCCACATATGCATAGCTATTTTCTTATCTCAGATAGACACAGTGACAATGACTGTACATGCCTAAGCTAAAAAACTTGATAAAGATCCTATTTTTAAAATTATTAAATTTTCTTTTCTTCTATAAGGACTTTAAATCTAAATTTAGTGATAAAGCTACTTTAAAATGTATAAGTATAATCTTTTGTCTGCTTTATACTAAACAGCTATTGCTTATCTAGCTGTTATATTTCATTTATTCCATTAATGGCTATTCTCTAAGTTTTATATATCTTTTATATAAATTAACACAAGAGAATAAAACTAGAATAAAATTTGATGGGAATCATTTAACACATAATGGTTTAATGTGAGATAATTATTATTAACATATTATATTCTAAAAATAGAAAATCAATGTTTAGTTAATGTACTGTAGGACTAAATAAAGTCAGAGACAGAATTCCTGATGAATGGGGCCTCATTTCAAGCTCATTCTACTATATTTGAATTGAGCATGGATAGGTACTGGTTTGGGTCAAATACTAATAGGCCTTTCAACCATGGGCTACAAGGTGTTGGACTTCATTTGGTATTCTGTGATTAATTCTTGGTGAACTCCTTACTGATTGCTTTAACAGTGTTTACTATTCCTTCCTTAATTTAATAGTCACCTGAGACTTCCAATAAAATCACCAATCATTATACTCTCCCTTGAAAATTGGATTCAGTGTCTATCAGGTTTGGCTTGGAATTATGTAGTTTTATAAGGCTCTCCCTGATAAGCTTCTCGGTTTTGATAATTATGAAAACTGTAGGTAAGGAGACTATGTTGTCCATCATAAGCTTGTTGCCACATTTTTGGGCTCCATTTTTGTGCAATCAGATGGCACTAAGACAAAGCAGACTGAGAAGCGAAAAGGTTCTGTAAATATCTGCAGGAGCATCTCTGATGCCAGGCAGCTTTGCATTCCTCGTGCTGAACAGAAGCAGACATACCTGCCTGCCTTTCAGGCTGCACATTGCTGGATTTGAGGAGTGACTGTGGTCTCTACAGCACAGGGAGCCTTAGAGATGGCTGTGCACTTCATCTCCCTTGACAAGTGCAGTGTTATTGGCCAGGGTTTTACTTAAAGGAACAGAACAGATATAATATAAGGAATGGATATTAACAAAAAGGACTGAAGAATTCAGTCCTGAGGTCTGAGCTTTACTGTAGCACTCCGTGTAAGTCTCTATCTGTCGGCTGATGGGTCTGCGCTGGAAGACTGAAGTGTCTGTAATGGACGCTGAAGAGTCTGTGATGGATGGTGAAAGATCCAAGCTGGAGGCTGAAGAGTCTGCGCTGCAAGCCAGAGGATGAAGTCCAGGCTGAATGCGAAGACCGAAGCTTCTCCGACAAAGTGAAGTCTTGACTCCTTCCTCAGTCCTTTAAAAAGCCTCTTTGTGCTCAGTCATTCTGATGTGGACCCATTGTGCCCTAGGGTGGAACCAATCATACCCCAGAGTGGGCCCTTGATCCCACTCTAGGGAGGAGCCAATCATATCCTAGGTAGGTCCTGGTTACACTCCAGGGAGGAGCGGGGCTCCCACCAAAAGGGAACTGGGCTGCTGAGTCATCCAGACAAGTTGACACAGGGTATCAACCACTACATGCTGCTAAGGAAGCCTGACATGTGGGATGCGGTACTTGTCAATACATCAGAGGCTTATTCTAGAAAGGTCATTGCTCTAGAATTTTTCATCAATAAGGCTGCATAAAGATGGCAGTCTCTGCAGTTGAGAAAAGTTCAGAGGAAGGCCATATTTTCCTTTGAGTAGGCTGTCCTAACACATTTATTTAAATAAGTTTGTGTTTACCAGTCTTAAGGTTCCCAAAGTACCACTGCAGTATTCTAACTACCCAGGGAATAGCTTCCATGCTGCAAGATTCTGGCTAAATATTAGAGATAAAAACTGAAGATGTGTTTTAAGATTCATACCATCTTTCCTTTGGGGAGCTTATGTTCTACAAAATGTTTTTTTCTCATACATCTTTTGATCTGTGAGGAAAGGACTGGAAATTCTTACTAAATACCTAATGAAAGAAAAAAAATAAGTTTGTGTTTGATGGATATAGCCAACTGTTGGGGGGGGTATCATATGTCTAAAAGAGGACTAAAAATATAATATACCCAGAATTATCTTGTCATCTGTTCAATCAAACCCAAGCTAAACAGAGAATATTGTTTTGGCCATGTATTAAAAAGAAGAAACAGTTATTCTCTTCTTATGCATAAATTCTTCCTTAAAAGTTTACAGCTCAAGTAGTTCATTGGTACTGGGGGTCATTTCTTTTAGTTATCGTGAGTCTAATACAACGTGCAGGAAAGGGTTAATGAATCTGCTTGCTGGCCTGAAGCTGAGAGATGTAGGGATCTACAGGGGTCAGTGCCATGGTGTCTGACATAGCCATTGTCATGGTCATAAATCATGTCAGAATTTTTTTGACACAGTGTTCCAGAATCATGTCAGATATATAAAGCTTCTTCTACAATAAGAAAAATACATTCATTTTTTCTCATGAAAAAAAAAAAAAAGACAATTTCCTCTTAGACTCAGAATTTGTAGATTCAAATGAAAAGAATTACTGCTAAGTAAAAGTGACAGAACACTAGTAACAAGGATGGCATGTTTACCCTAAGGAACTTGCCAGAATCCGTTACATAAATTTAGTCTGAACTCTTACAAGCATAATGGAAAAGGCCAGTTTAGATTTAAGGAAAAGGGCACTTTAGTTAGAAGCAAACAGGATGATGAATAAGAAAATACGAAGGTCCAGAAGGAGGAAAATTCAGGTGCTCTTTGGCTGGAGTGAGATTACTTAGGGATGGAACACTTTTGAGTAAACCAAGAACCATTTCTGCATGATTCAGTGATACATAACTGTATGAACACAAAGGTACTTCAGATGAACTGTTTTCTAACCACTTGCTTCTCCTGTTTGTAATATCCTGAGTCTTCTCAATTAATTTCTTTGCTTCTAACATCTTTTCTACTCAGACTGTTTCTATAAGAAGACAAACAAATTTGGGAGGGATTGGCTAACGGCTGTCACTGCTGTAGGATTTGCACAGGGTTGTAAATCTAGATTACAGATTGTATCTATTACCTCAGAATTGATACAAACAGGAAATATTCTTGTTTGGCAAGGAACAGGAACCAAAAGATTATATTAGATTCTAAGGGCTCTTTTACTCCTGAATTTACAATTTTAGTTACATCAGATACATTGAAAATTAGATTTTTTTCCCACACACAGTTGATGGTCTAAGTAATTATTTTGCATTTAGGATAGTATCTTTGTATAATTTATGTTGCAAATGAGCATTGTTTCTTAATAAAGATTTGTAGTGTAATTGTTAATTTGCTGACTGTAGAACTGCTCAGCATTGAAGTAGGGTGCAATATGCAAATTGGGCCCATTAGTACTCGCACATCTTGTTCTGGATGTTTTCATCTTTGCAGAGATATGGGGCTCCACAACATTTTATGTCATTGGATATACTCCTCCAAATTGATTGTATTTGCAGAGATCCTCAAGGCACTACAGATCTCTGAAAAGTCATCAACAAGTAGCCAGAGGTGTCCCCTTTGGTGGATGGAGCCATACACGATGAATGCGCACCCATGTCTGCAGGAGCCTTGAGGCCGTCATTAACATTATAGAACCAACCCAGTGGAGTTCATTTAATCAAGTCTGTAATGGTGGTATTGACTGTAAGATCTAATGAAGTGATGCTAAACATGGTTGATTTGAGATTGGAGTGTGAATGTTCAAGGACATGCTTGATACCATTTGTAGCTTTGCATATTGCTAAGGACAAAAGCACAAGGGGCCAGGACAGTGAGAAGCTTCCTGGCTTTAATTTTGAAAGTGAATTTCAGTTCCTTTTGATTTGGAAGTAAACCACTGTTTGGAAACTGTTTGTTTTATCTCAATATAAACAGGAAAATTTCATGCTCTGATAAGTTAATACCTCACTTGAATCTTCTGAGGCTCATGTGAGATTTGAGAAAACATTTTCTAGGGCCAGGTAGATAGTTCAGGGATATAAATGCTTGCCTGAGTTCAATCCCTGGTGAAAAAAAAAAAAAAAAAATTTTTTTTTTCTAGGACCAGTGAAGGACCTCAGCAGACTAAGTGCCTGCTTAGACAACCGCAGGGACCAGGGTTTGATTCCTGGCACCATATGTGGCACCAGTCCCATCTCTGGGTGTACTGAGCTGGCCACAGGGACTGGGTGTGGTGGAGCATGCCTGTAATCCCAGCACTAGGGAGGCTGAAGACAGGAGGATCAGTATGAGTTTGATCTGCTTAGTGAGATCCTATACAAAATACATTAAATTTTTTTTCTAAAATCTGCTTTCTACTATTGGACAATTAGTCATAAAATGAAAATAAATGACTGAATACATTATAAAAGTTGAGATGAGTGCAAGCATCATATAGCGAGGAGAGGAAAAGAAGATGAGGAATTTATCAGAAGACATAAAAATATTTCTGGGATTTCTCCAGCAGAAAGATCAAGAGCAAAACAAAAATATTTGAAAAGAGGCAGCACATGCTTACTGTAAATGTAATGGGAAATGTATATGGTGTATTAGTCTAGAAGGCAGCATGGAAGTCTTCCGTATGCAGTAGTGTCCATGTGAACTTCTTGGAGTACACGACCTTGGCAGAAACTATGATCAATAAACGATTTCTGCAGAAAGAAAATGCTGAGACTAAAATCAACGTAGCAGAGTGAGAGTCACGGGGAAAAATGACTTAGTATATTGAAATATAAAGTAGCTATTTGCAAATGTCGGTATAAGAAGGGGTGGCTTAGAGGGTTGAAGCAGACAAGCACTTGGGAGATGCTATCAGTTATGCAATGTGATAGTGTATTTCCAAGATATTGAAGCTTGCTTATGGCCTTCACTTTTGAGTCAATTCTTAACAATAAAATTGCACTCACATTTGCACAGCTTAGAAAAAATTAGAAGGATAAAACACAGAACATTCTAAGTTAGAAAAAAGACACGTGGATCCCTTTTCTTCTCCTTATTCTTTGAAATAGCCAAACATCTAAAAATCACCCATCCCAGTCTTACTTACACTTGTACTGGAAAAGATAATAATTTTCAAAGCAAAAGTAACATCTTGTGCCTTATTTAGGTTGCCAATAACCCTCCATATTAATAAGCCCAAATGAGCTAATTTCTTGGTGTTTTTAGTTTTGTTTTCCTGTTTTTGTTTATATTACATCAAACTCTCAGTGAAAGGAAAACATTCCACTTCCTTGTGATGGGGAGAAAAAATAATAAATTACTTGTATACTGCTTCAATACACTGTTATCCACTTTTCAGCTTTTTTTTTTTTTTTTTTTTTTTTTTTTTTTTTTTTTTTTTTTTTTTTTTTTTTTTTTTTTTTTTTTTTTTTTTTTTTTTTTTTTTTTTTTTTTTTTTTTTTTTTTTTTTTTTTTTTTTTTTTTTTTTTTTTTTTTTTTTTTTTTTTTTTTTTTTTTTTTTTTTTTTTTTTTTGTGGTACTGAGGATCAGACTCTGGACCTCATGCTTGCCAGGCAGGCACTTATGCTGTTGAGCTATCTCCCCATCCCAACCACTTTTTGTTTTTTAATTAATTAATTATTATTTGTCTTTTTGAGATGGGGTCTTGCTAGGCAGTTCAGGCTGGCCTTGAACTCACTTTTGTAGCCCAGACTGGTCTGGAACTCACACGGATCCTCCTGCCTCAGCCTCTCAAGTGCTGGGATTACAGGCGTGTGCCACCACTCCCAGCTTCAACTTTTTAGTTTTAACAATAAATAAGTAAAACATTTTGGGGAGGAGTTAATCTTTATTCTTATTCGTGTTTTATCATCCATTTGTAGTCGTAATGAATTCTGATTTTTATTGTTAAACTTTGCTATATTTTTAAATTTTTTTTTTCATATCTTTTAGCTGTGACTCTCCTAATATTTTCTTTTTTTGGGGGTGAAGGATCTACAGAGTGTTCAGCATCTTACTACTAGACTGGACTCCTAGTGATCCGCCTGTTTACAGTCTCCCAAGACCTGGGATTATAGGCATGCGCCCCCACATCCAGCCTCATTTGCTGTCTCAGCATGTCCAGGGGCCGGAGCCAGCATGGTGGGCACAGGACCGGAAACCCCCCGCCCCTGTGCCTACTTGCAGGTGCTTTAATCCACTGAGCTGTTTGACTCCTAATATTTTCAACATAGAAATATATTAATTTTATTTTTGCTTATTCTAACAATCTGTATATTTTTGAATTCTGATTTGCTTCTATAATGGGCAGAAAGAAACACAGTTCAAGGGAAGCAGGAATGAAAAACCATTGCATAACTCAGGACAGCCAAGTCTTCTTTTTTTTTTTTTTTTCAATTCTTTTATTGTTTAAATTTAACAATGGTTATATTACATATTTTCATCATTGGATCAGTTTAGATTAATACATATAGGTATATAAGATTGATCAAACAACTAAACATTCACCTTTCTAAATCCACATTACTTTTTTTTTTTTTTTTT
>PVJA010049019.1:0-13940 GCA_004027025.1 Myocastor coypus
TATCTTCCAGGGTTAAATCCCCTCAGGATTAAGTTTGGGACCATAGACAGTACTTTGTAGAACTGTTGTTAGTGTCAGCCTTTGGGATGAGTCACAGCCATTGCTTGGCCATTTTGCTTTCTATGAAAGCCTGAGAGAATGTTTTTCTCTGGGTGACTCTCCTTAGATGCACTATAGTTCATTCATCCCTTTCCTCTGAGGTCCCATAATCTCCTTGACCAGGAAATTTGGGACACCTCTGAGTTATAGGATATTATAGCACAGGTTCCCTTATATCCTGGGTCTTTATTGACCTTGAAAGGCTAGGGCCAAAATATTGGCTATCCTCGTAGCCCTTCTTTTTCTCCAATTTTTGGTCTGTTAACTTACATTCTTAACCCTCCAGCAGAAAAACTTTGTGATACTATTACTCTATAGCATAGATACTTGAGCTTATCATCACTGGCTTTCTGAGTATCAAATATCTTTGACTTAGCTTGGAATTGATATTTTCTGACCATCATTGATATTTTAATAACGTTCCATACAATGTGATATAAGCATTCTTTTTTAGCTATCTCTTCCTTTTCCCTTTTCCCTCTACTCTTTTGTTTCAGTTTCTCAAAGTTAGCAGGATATCCCATTGTCATTCAGCATTAATTCTAATCTCTTCCTCTTCTGGTAATCTTTTTTTTTTTTATTATTAACCCCTTTAAATTTTAACTTGTGAGTGTAAAATGGACATATCGAGGACTTAAAATCTACACATAATTTTCTAGTCTGTTTTAGATTTTGTTGCAGTTAAAGGTGTTATATTAATGATTGCCTCAGAGTGTCATTTTTCTAGGCTGTGATTGTAGGTAAGTGATGTATTTGTCCTAAAGAGTTTTTCTTCCTTGTTTTCCAAGAGTGAGGTTCACTGAGAGTCTGTGGCATAAGGTACTGTGGCACAGTATCAGAGAACCAGCAGCTGGGCCAAGAAAGTAGCAACTTTTCATCCCCAACAAATTGGAGACACAGGATCTTGCAGCAACTCAAAACCAAGAAACCAGTGACATGTAGAAGATACCTAAAAGAAGTGGTCATATCCAAAGAGTTTTAATTACTAGCAATAAAGCAGTCCACCATAGGCAATTTACAAGACTCACCACAGGAATTTTTTAAAAGAAAGAAAGTAGAAGACACTTAAGATGCAACCCTAACATCCAGTTCACCAAAAATAAACCCAGAGCATGGAACAATCTGAGATCCACCCACCTGGCCTCTCACCGTGGTAACAACAAAGCAATTGAATGGCACTCTAGAAAAAAATCAAATTAGAAGTAATTTCTCAGATAACTACAAAGATGGTGTCCAAAATGAAAACCTTGCTTAGAGACTGTAAAACAGTTACAGGAAAAAAAAGATAGATTAGAAAATGATAAAAACCATTAATGCTCAGGATGAGAAATGGAATTCATAAGGCAGACTCAAGCAGATATCCAGGAGAATAAAAATTCCATTCAAAGTAACCATAGGAGATTAAACCAATATGAAGACAGGATCTCAAATATAAAACACATGTTGGTGGTTAGAGATCATGAAAATAAAGATTCCTTTAAAATGGCAAGGGACCAGAGCTGGCCAAATAGCTCATCAGATTAAGGCACCTGCAAGCAGGTACAGCGCCTGGGGGGTTCGATTCCCAATCATGCCATGCCTGCCCTACCCCTACCCCTCGGGCTCACTGAGAGGGCAGTTGAGACTGGGCATGGTGGCACATGCCTGTAATCCTAGCTCTTGGGATACCATAAACAGGCAAATCAATATGAGTCCAATGTAGTAGTGAGACACTGAATACCCTGTAGACCCTTCCCTAAAATACGAAAGAAAGAAAGAAAGAAAGAAAGAAAGAAAGAAAGAAAGAAAGAAAGAAAGAAAGAAAGGGACCATGAAAAATCAATATAACAGCTGTTAGATTAGACAAAGAAGAATAACTTAAGGTTAGAGTCAATGAAAAAGCATGAGACAGTAAAAATTATATTTAAAAACTTTTTACAGTCATCACAACAGATAACTTCCACATAGGGAAAAATAATTTGACATATAGTTAAGGCATACAGAATTCAATTAGCCATGTTCCAAAAAAAATCTACAACCAGCATATCATAGTAAGATTCTAGAAATTCAACACAAGAATAGAATCCTAAAACCTGCTAGGGAAAAGAAACAAACCACCAGTAACATAAAACCCATCTGAATCACAACTAGCTTCTCAGCATAAACCTTATTACAAAAAAATGAAAGAAAAGACTCAAATCCATAGGAATGAAAGGGTAAAAAAAAAAAAATCACATTGGATCCTGTAGAAATCCAGAAAATCATCTACACCCACTTTCTTGTGTTTTTATAAGATGGAAAATGGAGAAGAAATTTGAAATATCTTCTAGGTACATACGAATTATCAAAACTGAACCAAGATATAAAAATCCTAAATAAAACCAGTATCAATCAATGAAATCAAAATGTGATTAAAAACTGCCAAGAAAGAAAAATTCCAGGCCCTGACAGATTCACTGCTGAATTCTACACGAAGTGTAGGGAAAACCTAACTCTACTACTTCACTACTTTTTTTAATGAAATTGAAAGGGAAGCAGTACTCTGAAATTCATTTGGGAAGCAAGCATTACCCTGATATGAAAAACCAAAGACCCAACTGAGAACTACATGCCAGTCTCCCTAATGAATACAGATGCAAAAAGCCTTAAAAAAAATGTGGGCAAACAGAAAGTAGCAGATCTCCAAGAAGATTATACACTATCACCAAGTTGGATTCCTCCAGATGTGCAGGGATGGTTTCTCATATGTAAATCAACAAGTGTAATACATCATATTAATAGAGCCGTGGACAAAAATCATGATCATCTCAATAGATACAAGAAAAGCTTTTTATTAAGTTCAGCACACATTCATGATAGAAACCGTACAGAAAATTGGAATACATGGTCTTTAGCTCAGTCTAATAAATCCATTTATGACAAACCAATAGCCAACACCATAATAAGTGGACAAAGCTAACTTTCACTCTAAAATCAGGAATAAGACAAGAATGTCCACTATCTCTGCTCTTACTCAGCATAGACCTAGGAAATTTAGCCAGAATAATTAGACAAGAAAAAATAAAGGAATTGTGGTAGGAAAAGAAGTTAAATTATTATTTTAAGATGACATGATATTCTATATAGAAGACCCCATAAACTCTACTAAGAAACTGCTCAATTTAATAAACATTCAATAGCAAAGCTGGATACAAAGTCAATGCAGAAAATCAACATTCTTCCTGTACATGTACAAGAAAGTCACTGAGACAGAAATTAGAGAAATACTATCTTTCATAATAGCTTCAGAAAAATGAAATACCTATAAATCATTCTAATAAAGGATGTAAAAGACCTCCACATTCAAAATTATAGTACTCTGAAAAAAGAGATTGAAGAGGTTATCAGAAAATGGAAAGATATCCCTTGTTCTTCTGTAAAAGCAGTTATAGTGAAAATGGATATACTTCCAAAACTGCTATAGAGATTTAATTCAATTATGATCAAAATTTCAACAGCATATCTCACGGAATTAGACAAAACAACTTAAAAGTCATTTTGAGCCAGAAGACCTAGAATAGCAAAGAAAATTCTGGACAGCAAAGTTAAGGTAGGGTACATTGTAATTCTTGACTTGAAATTATATTATTAAACTACTTTGATAAAAACAGCATGGTTCTTGCGGAAAAACAGCAAAAGATCAATGGAACAGATGAGAAGATGCATAAGCAACTCCAAATACATTCAGCCACCTTATTTTTGGCAAAGGTACTAAACACATTCACTGAAAGAATGCCTCTTTAATATTGGAAAAACTGGCTCTGCATGTGCTGTAGATTAAAATTGTTCCCATATCTTTCACCATCTACTAAACTAAACTCAAAATGGATCAAAGATCTAAATATTGAAACCAAAACATTAAATCTACTATTAGATAAAATAGGTAAAACTCTTGAAGGTATTTGTGTAGGCAAAGACTATTAATAAAGCCCCGGTTGCATAGGCACTACCACAAAAAATCAACAGCTGAGATCTCATTTTATTGAAAAGCTTTTGGGCAATAGGCAGAGTGTCTGGGGAGGTGAAATCTTTCTCCCTGCCCACACAGCACTCTACATTCTGCATGCATCCCCCTGGAGCTCTACAGATGAATTGACGCCCCCTGAGCCCCCAGCTTCTTGCCTCTGCTCTATTACCAAAATGTCAGTTTCTAACAAGCTGACTCTGGACAAGCTGGAAGTTAAAGGGAAGCGAGTCATGATGAGAGTGGATTTCAATGTTCCTGTGAAGAATAACCAGATAACCAATGACCAAAGAATCAAGGCTGCTGTCCCAAGCATCAAATTCTACTTGGACAATGGAGCCAAATCAGTTGTCTTTATGAGCCACTTGGGCCGGCCAGATGGTGTCCCAGTGCCTGACAAGTACTCCTTATAGCAAGTTGCTGTAGAACTCAAAGCTCTGCTGGGCAAGGTTGTTCTATGCTTGAAGGATTGTGTGGGTTCAGAAGTAGAGAAATCCTGTGCTAACCCATCAGTCGGGTATGTCCTGCTGGAGAACCTCCACTTTCATGTGGAAGAGGAAGGGAAGGGAAAAGATGCTTCTGAGAACAAGGTTAAAGCTGAGTTGGTCAAACTAGATGCTTTCTGAATTTCACTTTCCAAGCTAGGGGATGTCCACGTCAATGATGCTCTCAGCACTGCACACCATCACCACAGCTTTATGGTGGGAGTCAGTCTGCCACAGAAGGGCAGTGGATTTTGATGAAGAAGGAGCTGAACTACTTTGCTAAGACTTTGGAGAACCCAGAGCAACCCTTCCTGACCATCTTGGGTAGAGCCAAAGTTTCAGATAAGACCCAGTTGATCAGTAATATACTGGACAAAGTAAATGAGATGATTATTGGTGGTGGAATGGCTTTTACCTTCCTTAAAGTGCTCAACAAGATGTGACTTCTCTGTTTAATGAAGAGGGATCCAAGATTGTTAAAAGACCAGATGGCCAAAGCTGAGAAGAATGGTGTGAAGATAACTCTGCCTGTTGACTTTATCACTGCTGACAAGCTCGATGAGAATGTCAAGACTGGCCAAGCCACTGTTATCTCTGGCATATCTGGAGGATGGATGGGCTTGGGCTGTGGTCCCGAGAGCAGCAAGAAGTATGCTGACGCTGTTGATTGTGTCAAGAAGATTGTATGGAATGGACCTGTTGGGTATTTAAATGAAAAGCTTTTGCCAAGGTAACCAAAGCCCTCATGGATGAGGTGGAGAAAGCCACTTCCAGGGGCTGCACCACCATCATAGGGGGTGGAGACGCTGCTACTTGTGCCAAATGGAACACAGAAGATAAAGTCAGCCATGTGAGCACCAGAAGTGGTGCCAGTTTAGAGGTCTTAGAAGGTAAAACCCTTCCTGGAGTTGTTGCTCTCAGAGATTTTTCAGTGCTTTCCTGCCTTGTGGTTCCTGTGCACAGCCCCTAAGACAAAATAGTATTTTCTGCATCTCCACTTGGCATTAGCTAAAAATTTCCTCTGCATTGAGATTCAGCTAATGGCCAAGGGATGCAGCATCAGTAACCCTTACAGAGTTATGCTACATCTCAGCTGATGTTTACTGCACCCTGGACTTTACTATATTCTTCAAGTTGCCATTTCAGTTTCTTAGTGACTAAATCATTTTGCATTCCATATCTATAGTTTCCTGTTAAAAGGAAGTGAGCTGTGTTTCAAGTAGCTTATTCTAATTGGCTTTGTCACTGTTCATTACTCATCATGGACATAAAATGAAACTCCAGTTGTAGCGAGGGAGAAGTCATTGTTGATCTATTCAATAAAAAGTGTTTAGCCACCCCTCCCCCCCAAAAAAGTTTTTGCACAGCAAGAAAATCTAATGGAGTAAAAAGAAGTCACCAACACTTGGGAAGAAAACCCAGATGTTCCTCAGACAAAGGATTACTATCAAGAATGTAAAATAAGTATAAATTCCCAAATTTCCAAATTTAAAAACCCTATGTAAAAGTGGGAATCTGAGATGAGTGCATACTTCTCAGGTGAAGAAATACAAACAATAAAGATATGGAAAAAAATAAAAATACATAAATAAATATATGAAAGAATGTTCACTATCCCTGGTCATTCGAGAGATGAAAATTTAAATGATGCTTAGATTCCATCTTACCCTAGAAAGAATGTCTGTTATAAAGAAATCAACCAATAGCAAATGCCGAGGTGCTGTGAGGAAGAAGAAATCTTTGTCCACTGTTGGTGGGAGTGTAGACTGGTGCAACCACTGTAGACATCAGTGAAGAGATTTCTTTAAAAATTAAGGTTTGTATCTTCCCAGAAAAATTACAAACATCGTGCTACAGCATTTATGTGCAACCATGCTTACAGCAGCACAGTCTGTAACAGCTAGATCTTGGAAACAACGCAAATGCCTATCAACTGATGAATGAATAAAAAGGATGTGGTATTTTTATACAATGTAGAACTACTTGTCCATAAAGGATAAGTTGGAGACTTTTATAGGTAAATGGATACAGCTCAAAACTATACTCATAAGTGAAGTAACCCAGATGCACAGGTGCAAGCATCATATTGTCTCCTTAGTGTGAGAATCTGAAAGAGTAAATAATAAGATCCAAGATGTACAATTGATTTTGTCAAAAGGAAAGAGAAAATGTGATTGGGGAATGGAGGAAAAAAAGAGGGGAAAAGAAAAAATCTATATATACATATAAAAGATAGTTAAGATAGTTATACTGCTAATTTGTCATTCTTCAAGAAGAAAGGTTTGTGTTAATATTATTTAGACAATTGAATGCCTATATCTTGTGCTCTGAGTAACTTAAAAATAATGTGCAATATGGTAACCCTTTTTACCCTCCTTTTATCTTGTTTTGAAATTTTTATTTTTTTCTTTTTAAAATAAAGAATTAATATCATTCTTCTAAAAAGGACATGTTTAGAAGAAGGCATTTTTGTGGTTGACATCCAAACCAACCGATTTTTGCTTGATTCAGTAAATTATTTGTGATCTTTGGCTCCTTTTTCTTTTTTCATGCTAAGTGAAATGTGCCTTTTAGGATATTAGACAAATTAATGTAATCTACATAATATAATTCATATAGGAGTCTGGAGGAGACTTGGTAAGACAACAGGTACCATTTTTATTACTGCCTGTGGATTTAGAATCATACCTACAGAAGTAAAACAGTGTTAGAAAGAGTAATAATTAGTGGCACAAATGGAATGAGAAACTGCATTCTAACCACCAAAACTACATTCATTCTATATACAATGTCTGTAGTTTTTGAAATTATGTACAACACTCAGCTACCCATTAACTCACATTATTCAATACTTCACTTCCATTTTTCTGTTTTTAGATTTTAGATGTAAATGTCTGGTGTTCAGGCCAAAATCCCAGTTATTGTTATGGGTATGTGGCTTAAGCATCTTACATTTTTAGATAGACTCTGTCAAGTTGTAACTTCAAGAGAGATTTGTCAACATCCGTTTATCGGAATCTACAACATGGGTCCAGTTAGCCATGACTTAGAATAAATAACATAAGGCATTTTCACAATGTGTTATACAGCTGACCCACGATCAATATCTCCTTATCCGTGAAACCTCATGATCCATCTACTGACTGTGCTCATGACCCCATGTGCCCTCTGACCTGAACTATGTTCATGGGGCCAGATCCCTTACTCCAGCTTGATTACAGGCTGCTGGGTGCTCTGTGGATGTGACCTTCTATGGGGTCAATCTTAATTGCAGCAATGTTGTTGACCTTTTATTCTGTGCTTCCCATGCTATCTACAAAGTGCATCATAGCAAATGATACTATTTGTTGACATTTAAATAAAGCTTTGATTTTAGCAGAGCTCTTTATATGTAAAATATAAATTGATTCCCATGGCAATTATCTTTCTATCTCACAATTTAAAAATGTAAAATAGAATTAAATGATATACCTGTCACAATTAAAGCATATATAATGGAATTAAACAATTTTCCCATAGTCACATAGATATTAAGTGGAAAAATCCAGGTATTCACTACCACAAGAAAGCATTATGAAAAATAAAATACAGGCATGCTTTGCTCAGCAATAGAGATGCCCTAAAAAGGCACTGTTAAGTGATTTCTTCATTGTACGAACATCATAGAGCATAAGTACACAAGCCTAACTGGCACAGGTCAGTCCCCGGATGTGGCTATCTCAAACAATCAGTAGACAGTAAACACAACATGTATGAAGCCACTGCTGCTATGGAATGATACACTGTTTTCATAGTGAATCTTTATTTTTAACAACTAGAAAGAGTATATTAAAAGTTCTGGTAATAAGTACAGTATAGTAAATACATAAACCAATAACATATTCAATATCATTATCAAACATTATATATTTCCACTGAGTTTTATGTGTTGTCTTTATGTAACTGGCGGGTTTTCAACATTACCACAAATGGGTGAGTTGTGTGCTGTGCTATGATGCTATGGCATCTACAGTGTCACTAAGTATAGGAATTCTGCTCCATTATCTTATGGGATCACTGTCCTATTCGTGGTCTGCTATTAGTGACACATCACCATGCAGGTCATACCTGTATTGTATAATGTTAACTAGGAAATAAGTACTCTGTTAATACAAAGCAATAAGAGGTATTTGATGAATATATCCCAATTGCCTATTTCTTTTAGAATACTAAAAATATTTTAGGTAATAGTGCTGTGAAAGTTATTCTAATTGTGTTTTAGCAATTTTTGTCATTATTTGTGATCATTACTTGCATATCTCTATGGCTCACCCCCACTTATTCCTTTAGGTTAAACCGTTCCTATGTGCTGATGACTCCTACATAGAAGAGTGCAAACTGACTCTCTTTGTTTTGAGTTTACATATCAAAATTATTTGCTGCACATGTGCAGTTGACATTTAACAGGCATTCCAATTCAGAATGCCTACCACTGAAGGCAACAACTTTCTTTATAAAATTGCTCTTCTTAAAAATGCCTTTAAGTCAACAGATTCTATCAATGTCACTTCTTAAATATTTCTAAAAGTTCTTTTCACTATTATTACCAATATATTTTGGAAACTTTTACTACTGCCATAGACCTTTGACATCTACTGTTATCTTTTCCTATCATGTCCTTTGTAGCAGACTGCTTGTAGCTACCCATATACTATTCTGTTTTTTTCAGTAATATTGCTCTCTCCATGCTATGTCTACTATCTTTTCAGGAATTATTCTTTAAGGTAATCTCTTACTACTTACCTTTTCCTTTCATGGATAAAATTAGATTGTCTGCTTTCCCCTATATTCTAATTATTTGCCTGCACTTGAATTTCTCAAGGTAAGGATGCTCTTATTTAGTGTCTAACTCGAGGATGAAAATGTATAACCATAATATATACTTAATGTATTATTAAGTTATTATATTGTACCTATTAACTTTTCACAAAAAGTTTTGCTTGTTGAAAGACTAACATTTTTATTACAGTATACTCTTCCATAGTGATATCTTACTCTAATTACTATTTCAGTCTGAAGCTAGCTAAAGATTTCTAAAATATTTCTCTGGTGAAGTTAAACTTAAATTTGTATTTTGGATTGTTTTGTGACTTACTACTTTAAAAAGATGTAATATTTGTCACTCCTAAGCTTAATCTTCTCTTAGTAATTATCAAAGCTAAAAGGGGCAGTAAAACTTATTAAGATGTGGTATTTCCCAGGGTGAATTTGATTATTACATGGTACGAACATATGCTGCTAAAGTTATTTGAAAAGACAGATAGAAATGTTAGAGATCTATAAAATCTAGTATCATGATATTAGACCTTTTTATTAATACCAAAACATTCTAATGTTTTTTTCTCAAATAATATAGAATCTTTTCCAAGATAGCTTTGCTATATGAAAACTCACTTTAATGATAACATGAAGGAAATTATTTTTCTAATACATCTTTAAAATTGAAAAAATAAAAATAAAATTGAAACTAATATTTTATTTGAAATTTGCATAATATTTGGGTATATCTTTACAAATTAAGGAACATTACACAAATGTGTACCTTATTGTCAGAAAAATGTATTTCAGAGGCACACATAACATAAAAAGAAAGTTTATTGTGATAATAAAATTTAAAATCAAGTGTTAGTTTTAGAAAACCATAGACATGGATTTGTGGTTCCTTCCTATAGAGAGCATGATAGAAAATTAAAGAGAGGTAAGAGCCTTTTCAACAGGGCAAAGATGAAGCATCCAGAAAGTTACCTTAGGGGCCAGGGAGATAGCTCAGTAGAATGAGCACTTGCCTGGCAAGCACAAAGTCCTCAGTCCAATCCTGGTACTGAAAATAAATACATACATACATACATACATACATACATGCATAGATACATACATACATACATAAAGAAAATACTGGGTCATAGAAAGTTACCTTAATCACCAAATGGTCTTTCCTAAAGCTGATAAAATTTGGTTCTGAATATTCCATAATAGTAGGCATCTTTAAACTTAGTAGAGCAAACCTATAATACCGCACTGAGGAAACTGAGGCAGAAAGATTGCTGTCAGTTTGAGGCTAGCTTGGACCACAAACTGAGGTCTTGGTCATTGTGAACTGCATGATAAAACCCTATCTCAAAAAGATTCCCCCCTACCAAACAGAGATGGTGGGGGGGAGGGCAAGGCATCTTGATCTCTCTTTCATTCATTATTCTACCCCTAATACCTACAATAGTGATAACAAACCTGTGTCACACATGTTATTTGTTTCTATTTGAAGACAAACATGTTAATGTATGAGTTACTTTTTCTAAACTAAAATCTCAGAATTCAGGTTTAATTGTAGTGGTCAGACATTGCAGTCAATAAATGATCTTTGAGTTCCAGTTTGGCCATTTGGTCTTTAACGGGTTTGCCATCAATAAATGAGAACAATATCTAACAGAAAATAGGTGCTCTGGAAATGTTTGTTGAATGAATGGAAAAAAAGCATGTCTTCAGCCAGCCCCTAATGTTTTGCCCCATTGGCCTCTCCTAGTAATTAGAAGATGGTTTATTTTCTAGTTTCAGAAAATATTTGGAAGAGAGAAATGAGGACACTATCTCTTCCTCTTTAAGAACTCTTTTCCTTACCTGCTTAACAGAGATCTGAAGGTTTCTATTTAGAACAAGCCATATTTGCAAGCCTGTTAGGCATATTCAACAAAGTGCTTTCTTTTATCACCACACTAATACACATGACCTGCTGTAGTTGGTGTACCCTTTATTGTATTTGTCTCTAGTTGACAAACTCCTACTTTTCATGATTCAGCTTAGACATCATGTCTTTGAAGATATCTCTACTAATCTTTTACTCTGGGTTATGTGTCCCAGTTTTAACCCCCCGTAGATTCCTGCACTTGTCTTTCACAGTCTTGCAAACTGCACACTTCCCGAGGAAACATGTTAATTAAAGAGACTAGAACTAAATCACCTGTCTTTATAACACTGTTAACTATTTTCAGAAAGTAATAGACTGTTACGATATAGTTGATGCAATTTGTCTTTGCACATAGGGGCAAGTATATGTCAAAGCCAGAAAAGGAACAATTTTAATTTCTGGTGAAGATAGTGATCTGTTTCAGCAGTGGTATATCCAGTGGACATTTTTCTGTTTACAAGAATGATTACGTACGCAAACTCAGTTAACTAGCATCAGATCAGTTTATTCCACTGAAGTGTCCATGGCCCTTATGGATTGAAGCCCTACATGTGGACGTGCTGGCCTAACCCTAGTCCTTGCTTACCCTTTGTCCCTGAACAAAGTTTGAGAAATAGCAAAATGTGTAACATTTTAGACATCAAAATTAGTATATACATATTTTTAGAAGGCTAAAACCAGAATATGAGTTTTAAAACATTTATGTTCTATATCTCTCTAAATTTTGATGTGCTACAATCAGTAATCTACAAAATAAAACTCCTTTTAAAGTTGGACTACAATGTCTTGCTCTTTCAAAGTGTGTTATACAATATTAGTAACTGGTTTTTAGGAAAACAATTTAGTTGGTAGTGAGAAACTATTGACATCCTTCCATTAGGAAATAATGTGATTTTCTACTCTAGTCAACAAGTGTTTATTGAGTATAATAAATTTTTGCACTAAATACATGCACACTGTTTCTCCTTCCAGAATAAAAAAGAGGCACATTAACATTCTAAAACCATGAAACACATACTGTTTTGAGGAAATTGGTCTCATCTGGAGACATTTCTATTAAATATAAAACTGCCAGCATTTTCGCATGGCCATGAGTTAAAATAGGAAAATGAGGCCTAAAACTCAATGAATCACTAGTAAGATAAATATATAAAACCCATCCTTTATTGTATTAAATAGAAAGCAAAAATCTGAATGCATTCTGATTTTACAGTATGTTGCAACTCTATAGCAACAGAGATTTTACAACATATTCTTATGAGAGCAGCTGTACAGCAGGTTTTGAATGAGTCTGGTCTAGTGTTAGTAAAGTGAAAAGACCTGCTTTCTTTTATACTCTAAATTGGCATTATACCAAAAGGGTTGATGATTGTTTTTCTCCTTATGTTTAAATGACATAGTACTGTACTCAATTTAAATTAACATTATTTTATATCATTCTCCTTCAGTGTTTTTCTGAATTAAATAATAAAATGAAGTTATCCAAATGCTTTTACACCTACACACTATATTGCTGAGCAAATTATTTATGGAAGGGAAGGTAAGATAAAGTTGCTTTTAAGAGTCCTTTAACATATCAGTTTGATAACTAGCAAAACACCTTTACAGCCATTAAATATTTACCAAGGCTTGGCTTTGGGCAAGGGGGCAGTTTAGTGCACCAGATTGACTCTATGCAATGCCATTGATTAGCTATCAGAAGGACAGAGTTAATAAGTAACTTTAAGTATTACAGAGCACTCTACATTCTTGTCAAATCTTTCCTCTGAAGATGGCCTTAAAAAAAAAAAAAAAAAAAAAAAGTCAGTTACAACCAGCATTCACCCTGCCAATGATTGCACAAGCACAACTTTGAAAGGAAAAAAGGCCAGGCGAATCAGTTGAGCGGTACTTAAGCAATCTTTCCTAGTGACTGTTGTCATTGCTGCTGGACTTTAGAACTGAACATGTTTACATTTAATTAGAAAGGACACACAGTTTACAGCACAGTAGCTATCAATATTGGATCAGAATTGATTTCCGCTTTCTCCCCAGTGATTGCTTCCTTCAAGCTAATTAAAAAAGGCATATAACCAAATGACTCACATAAATTTTAAAGGAAAGTAAACAATATTCCCTGGATACCCAAACAAAAGTAATTGACATTCATCCTGATTATTAGCTACATTTTCTGAAAGAATTCTGATGCTTATAAATGTGCTACAAGGCATATTTTAGTATTATCAGACCATAGATAGACCAGGTATTCCCCTTTGAAGAAATCTCAGTGAGTACTTTACTGAGTACTTTAAAAGAAACAATAGCTTTATTTTTATCTTTATCATCTTGAAAATATGTAGATAAGGCCCTTGACAGAAGCTTGGGTTCACTTTGTCAAGTTTTCAAATTCTACAGAGAAACTACTAAAAATGAAATTATAGTTTTGTTTTTTTTGTTGTTGTTGTTGTTGTTGTTTTTTTTGCCTTTTTTTTTTTTTTTTTTTTTTTTTTTTTTTTTTTTTTTTTTTTTTTTTTTTTTTTTTTTTTTTTTTTTTTTTTTTTTTTTTTTTTTTTTTTTTTTTTTTTTTTTTTTTTTTTTTTTTTTTTTTTTTTTTTTTTTTTTTTTTTTTTTTTTTTTTTTTTTTTTTTTTTTTTTTTTTTTTTTTTTTTTTTTT